>MU865038.1:20444-60525 GCA_033576145.1 Cladorrhinum samala | reverse complement strand
CCCGACACAAATTTTCCGTTTTTGTCCTGGATTAAAAAAAAAAAAACACACAAACAAAAAAAAAAAAAAAAAAAAAAAAAAAAAAAAAAAAAAAAAAGAGAGAAAAAATGAGAAAGGTAAAGAAGAACGGACAAAAGAAATCCACCAAATTTATACAAACGGACCAATTTACTGAATACATACCTACCATCCACAAAACTGATTCTGCCATTGAAATTTTTTAAAAAAAACGTTCAGTGCGCCCCAAATTTTTTTTTTAAAAAAGGAGAATGAGATGGGCTGTCTGGCCACAGCTTTTCCCCCCTTCCAAAAACCTCTCTTAGAGCACACTGTCCTTGTAGTACTGTTCCAACGTCGGCAGCGAAGCTGGGTGCACGCGGCCGACCTTCATGACCTTCAAGTTGTCTTCCACCGTATAAATCCTTCCGCAATCCAGTCTCGCGATGGGTGATATGTACTGCTCCTCGTCCTCGATTATCACGGCCACGGGCTCGCGCGTGATCTTTTCCTCTGGGTAGGGGCGGGCGGGCGGGACCGAGGACTTGTGAAGCACCACGTAGTCCATGTCGCGGCCCCTCGCCGCCTTGTTGGGGTTCGTGCTGCTCTTCCCCCCGTAGGTGCCGATGCTGAAGCAGACCGAGTGGTGAAGGCGCCTCCTGACGACGACGAACCACCGGTACTTTGCGATGGGCTTCTCTCTAAAGTAGCCCTCGATGTCCTCTTGCCAATCTCGCGTGGTGGGTGACCTGCTGGGCTCCTTCCAGCCGGGCTCGAACCACACAGTCTTGAAGATGCGCCCAACCGAAAAGAAGCGTTTGGGCTTTGCGACTACTTGGAAACCTGCGGATGCATGTCAGTAAACACTTTTATTTTTTGTTCGTAGGGGATTGGTCGTCTGCGGCCAAGAAACGTTCACGTACGCTCATCCAACGGCCCCGCCCACGGTGGAAGGCTCTGAACCGGAGACCGGGTGATGCTTCTCGGGATCGAAGTGTTTGAATCCTGAGTCGACCTTCGTCTCGGACTCCTTGGCATGGACGACTGCCTCACAAGAGCCTTTGGGGAGGTGTTGCCGCCTTCTGCGTCTTCCCTGGTTGCAACTGATCGCTCCCCTTTTTGGTATTCGGTATAATAATGTTTATTACCATCTGAGAAAAAAAAAGAGATTTTAATCCTTAAATTCTTCATTCTTCTTCTTCTTCTTCTTGTGTGTATGAGCTGGGTTGGACCGGTTTACCTTCGTCAACTCTGACATAATCCATATCGTTCGCGTCCCACTGCCATTGGAAGCTGTATTCCTTGGTCGGCGGGGCATACTCGGGGTGAGAATTGCCGTTGTGGTTGTTGTTGTTGTTGTTGTTGTTGGCAGTATCAATATTCGACACCCATTTTGGTGAACCATTTGCGGTTGCCGAGTAGGTGCTGTTGTCATCATCAGTCACCTCCTCCCGAGAGGGACTCATCAGCTCTGTTGCGACAGCCATCGTTGTTGGACTGATGGAGGGAAAGAGATCCGATGGACTGGGGATCAAGACTGCCGACACCTTTAGCCTTGGTATATCAACTCGAAAATCCCAAATGACCCCCTTTCAGCAAAGCCTTGGGAGGGCTAATTAGATAGCATCAGCGTGTTTTTCGAGAAATGGGGGCCAAGACAGTTTATGATTGCATCCGTTATCCTGATCCGCTGCACGAAGTCCTGACGGGCGGGAATGGTTGGGGTCGGATGCAGGAAAAAAGCAAGGTTTGAGGACAAGGCGCTGGGAGAGCTCGAGACATGAACCGGGCAATAAAAGACACTGCAGGACAACATGAGCGAATGCCTTACAGAATGCCTTAAGCACGGTGCCTCGGAAACCGTGTTGAGAAGCCGAGGTGGGGGGCAATAATATCAAGCTTTCAGCTCGTACTTGATTTTCAAACCGTTTTGTTGTTGCCTGGCACCCTCCAATACAGTTGACTCAACTGCATTCCACACCATGATAGGTACGCTAATAATATGCCAACCCCCCGAGCCCTCCACCACCAAAACGTCACAACCACACAACCACGCAGCAGCATAAAATAGTGGCTTTCAAAAGCAAGCAATCACCAGCTCGGAACTTGGTGCGCAAAACATGGTTCTGTGTTCTCCGCGAGCAGCCGCCACAGCCTCGCCATGCGCTTCAGAACCAATCGGAAAGCAACTGCGGTACGCCGTGGAATACACTCAGTCTCCAGCATTTCCAATTTCCGCTTTAGGAAGTTGTGGAATTACAAGCACACGCTTGCCTTTCTTCCCCTTCATCACCCGCTACTGCATCTTTTGATGCCCGACTCGAAGAAATGATCACTTTCAACACTCCACTAGATACACCAAACGCGAATTTTGCACTTTAGATCGCCTGAAATGCTGTGTACATACCTACCTTTGCAGCCCGACCCAGCGTCCGACCTCGCACGTCTGACTGGAGTGAAGTCATGGGGCTCCGGGAGGCCAGGTTCCTAACCATCCTGGCCAGGGATCCAATCACCCGCCAAGAACTCTATCACGGTTTGAGCATCCTCCTCTGCATTGGAGGCGTCAAGTTATCCCGGCTTTGTCGAAGGAGATCACTCATCACTACTGCAGGTATTTAATCCAAGCCGTCTCCTCGGTGGCTTGGCTCAGCAACCAAACCGGCAGCCTGAAATTATTGACCTCTTCATGGCTTGTTCAGGAACAAACATCCGCGTGTCGCATATCCCATCTCAAGCCACCTCCCGGCCTACGGGCCGAAACCACACACCGAGCTACCCTACCTAGCGGATGAAGTTGGCGACTTTCAATTGAAGTCTCACCTGGACCTTACCTTAGCGTTTGCACTTGAGGCCTCGGGACGGAGCTGTCCGCCTGCGGCCCGGACCTATGCGTGAGGTAATCCTTCGAGCTCACCGGTCTGAGACCACACTCTTTGCCGTTGAGTTCAAGCCTGAGTTGTCTCAAGGCTTCACCGCTCATTTTGTGCACTTTACGCCGGGGGCGCTTTATTGATATTTACCTAGGTATGCATTCCTGCCCAGTCCGAGGGCAGACCGGATTTTGTTTTCACAAGCTCAGCCTCGCAGCCTTTGGATTCCGTGTCGGAAGGCACGGGAAATGCTGTTATTTTTTACACTTCTCATGAGCTCTTTGGGGCGACGGCTGATGTATTCCAAATAATTCTTCTGGGTGCCGGAATGAGGGACGGCGAGCCCGAGCTTCAAGGTAGGCTGGGAGACTACGGTGTGGCCGCCAGAGAGAACCTCCTTGGTGAGGTACGAATGAGAGGGAAATATACGAAGGGGTCCAAAGCATCGAGCTGAAGTCCCAGGGCCGTAACGGACGCATAACGGGTTGACTGGTGTGGTGAAAATTCCGGTGCCGATCATGCGATTTATAACGAGGCAGACGACTGTAAAACCCTCAGTCTGGGCGAGGCTTCGTCGGCTTACTCAACTTTTGGCCAAGACTTTGAGTGAGTACCTACAAATGAAGTCAAGGTATCTCCCAAGTGCTAGGTGTTTTCCTCACTTGTCTCTGGATTTGGATCTCAAATTTGACTATTTACCAGAATTTTTTTTGGGGGGAAAGTATATACGTTTCTAACCGAGATTCTACTTTGAGCACTTGCTTCAAAACTCAACAACCGGGATATCCTTAGGTACCGTGTCCCAATACCTGCCAAGTACAGTACATCTCTTTTTGTCTCAGACTGAGAAGAAAAGACAGAAATGGAAAGTTTCCCCAACTCAGATAAAGACTCGGACTAGCAATACCTGACATAGGTACCTTACCTAAGGTAGGTATGCATTTCGCAAGCCCTTTTTAGGCATGCTTCACGTCCAATCCCATCCCTTGCCAATAATAACGCCGACTCAGAGACGCAAGTGATCCATCTTATTTACGCAATCTTCAAATATACCAAATCACAAAAATTATTGAAAATAACCTATCAATATTTTCCCTTCTGTCAGGGGCGGACACCCATGGAAGTTGTCCCATCTGCGGCTGTAACTACACAGCCTCCGCCTTGGTACATATCCCGAGGTTTCGCCTCCAGCTTACGAACGCGGAGTCGTCAACAGTAAGTCTTAGCGACCTGAACTCTTGAAGAAAGATACGAAGGAATTCCAGTCTTTTGCCACCTAAAAATATCCAGATCAATGGGGGTAACGAGTCTAGCGGAAAGTCGAGCGTCAATCACGAGCCCCCAGCAAGCTAATGAGATCCGGTTAAGAGAACACGTAATCAAGTATCTCAGAGCACGACTACCACCATGTTCCAGATTCGTGAAATTGATTGGGAAACGGACCTTTAAAACATTGAATCAAGACAGTAAGCCCCCATAATTAGAATTCTATCCGCGCGGAAACACGTAGGAGTTGACTCGAGTGCATGATCCTTCAAGACACAGCTGAAGACAATGCCATGAACTTGATATTTTGTCGAATCTCTTGTGCACTCGCCTACTTATACATAAAGTCGTCGGTTTCTTGTAAAATGATAATATATGTATAAAAAAAAAAAAAAAAGGTAAAAGTTGAGCTTCTGTTTACCCTGTTAAGCCCCCTGAGTTACACTGCCCCACATCACAGCTATACAAGTATGCCTACTTATCTACACTTGAACAAAAATCACCATCTTGTTAAAAGTCAAAGTTAGAGAGACTATAGTCTTCAAACTCCAGAAGAACCCAGCCCGCTAAAAAAACAAAAGGCTAGGAGAAAAGGCAAGGGAAGGTTTTACGCAAGTGGCAAAAAACAAATAGATACAGAGAAAAAAAATTGCAAAAGAATTTGGGAACTGTGAGGCTCGAACTCACGACCTCAGGATTACTCTGGTGTTTAACCAGATCATATCGAAATATGAGACCTGCGCTCTTCCAACTGAGCCAAGCTCCCTGGAAATGTGTTTTGTTGTACACGGTGTTGTTGTTTTGAAATTACACTTATGTATAATTAGCAATTGACCGTGGCATGGCATACTTTGGATGATGTCCGACTATCATTAATTAGTCTAATACCGAATTCAATATCGGCACATGTACAGTACATAGCCATGGGTTTTTTAGTTGATAAATAAAATAAAATAAAAAACAAGGATATCTCTGCCGTTGCCGTCATAGTTTATTATTTTAGCGTTGAAATGTTTTTGTGCACTGAGTGCCAGTGTAAAGGTGAAGGTGGTGGTGATGATTATGATTTATGCTTGTGTGTCGACAAAGTTTCTTTTCGGACCACGACCTCTCCTTCCCAACCCCACCTAAAATGTATATTAAAAAAGAATGTCCTTTTCACCAACTTAATTTTTTTTTTTTTTTTAATTTTTTTTTGGGGACACAATTGCTTGAATCCGCGAGCACACAAACCCCCATTCCATTATGCAAGGGGTAAAGGGGGAAACTGCAACCAAAAAAACCAAAACCAAAAAAAAAAAAAAAAAAAAAAAGGAAAACGAATTCATTATCATGTTTTGCTCAGGTAATCAATCCCCAATAAAAAAAAATTCATCCTATACACACAAACCAGAGGTATCATAGTAATTATTATCCAAAATCATCCAACCCCCGTCCCCCCCTTCCCCTCCAAGAGTTCCAACACATCATTCATTTCCATTTACTATCCCCAACACAACAGAATCCAACCCATTGAGCATAACGACCCTTTCTTTTGAAAAAAAAAAAAAATAAAAAAATTAAATAAAAAAAATAAAAAAAAATAAACCCAAACCTACCTTTTTACTGTTATCACCTCCTCTCGCCTCCAAAACTCCCAGGAACCTCCTGAGGCGGCTCAGTGAGGCTCCCTCCCCGCACTCATCTCACTTGCGCCCCCCGGATAGTTTGGATACGTCTGATAGGTTTGATACCCCGGGCCGGCCGGTCCCTGAACGTCATTATTATTCCCGACATCGTACCCGTCTTGCTGATAATAATAACCCGGCCCTACTCCTTCGGGTGCCTGAGCCGCCGCCGGCTGAGGCGGGGAATACAGGACGCCCGAGCCCGGAGGAGGCAGCGGAGGTGGGGGGAGGCTGCCTGGGATGTATCCGTACTGCTGCTGCTGCGCGGCTTCATCATCCGGCGCTTCGGCGATGGGGTGCGAGTGCGGGGGGGTTTGGCTGTTGGAGTGGAAGTTGTGGTTGTAGTATCCCGCCGGTCCCGGTCCGGGTCCAGGTCCAGGCTGGTTCAAGCCGGTGGAGGAAGTGAGCTCGCTGATTACGCTGCCGTTGTTGTTGTTGTTGTTGTTGTTATTGCTGGGTTGGTAAAGAGTGGAAGGCTGAGTAGAAGAGACGGTTTGCTGGTCGTATTGCGGGTAAGGGCCGGGCCCCCCCGCGGTCTCTGAAACGGGGTAGTACTGAGTTACCGTTTGAGGGTAGTAATGATCCTTTTGTTGATATGGGGGGAGGGATTGATGATGCTGTTGCTGTTGCTGTTGTTGTGTCTGCTGTTGCTGATCCTGCGTGACGATTTGTTCTACGGGCGGTTGCGGGCCGGCCTGGGCTTCCTGGAGCTTCTTGTTCTTGTTCTTGCGCCGGTACATCACGAGACCGACCGCGAGGCCGATGATGAGGATCGCAGCGATCCCGGCTCCCGCCCCGATGCCTGCTTTTGCTGCCGTCGAGAGGCCGCCGCCGCCTCCTTGGTTGGCTACCGGGTAGCTCATGGCCCAGATGATGTTTACCACGGCCGAGGTCGCCTTTTCCGTTTTGGTTTCGCCGTCCTTGGCCACCGTGAGTTTTGGGGGAGTGGCCATGCGCGTCATGGATTTCCAGCAGGGGGTTTGTCCGCCTACTTCGCGGGTGAAGGGCCAGTACCCGCTGAAATTGGGAAGGGATATTAGAACTTGAGCGAGGGAGGAAGGGGGAGGAACAGTCAACATACGCAGGACAACATGCTCCAGATATGGAATAGTAATCTGATGCACAGCTAGCCATTTCAAGGAGTTTCTGGTTTGCCGGTTGGGGGTAGTCGGCACCGAGCCTCCGAAGCTTTTCGGCGTTGCCTGATCCTGCTTCTTCCGTCTGCGCGGCCGCTATGGCGCCGTCTGCTTGGGTGGACACGGGCCAGGGGCAGCATTCGGGCTTGTCCTTGATACAGCCTACAAATCCGGCGTAAAACATGGTGCTGCCCGCGTCGACGAGAGTGAAGTCTGTTTCGGCGCAGTTGCCGCTGAGCAGAGCGCCTGTGCCATCATAGTTGGGACGCCCATCGTAGTCTGGGTTTTGGGGCTTTCCGTCTACGGTGACGACGTTGACGGTTCTTGTGGGAGGAACGGTTGGTCAGTCATTTCAAGTCATTGTCCATTCAAGTTTCCAAGTCTGATACGACCGGTTGTGGGTTACACCTTACTGCAGCGCTAGAGATACCGACGTTCTAAAGTCATCATCACATCACCGATTAGCAACTGATGATACGAGACTTGGCCGGGTGTTCAAACTCACGGCGCCTTCATCTTGGCCATCACGCTCGCGGGGATTGATCCGCAGAGGTCGGTGTAGTAGGACATTTGGAACTCGTTCCAGTCCATCCCTCCCAGATAGTAGCTAGCACAGGTACCGGTAGCGACATTCTTGAAGAAGCAGTCAAGATAAGAGACGCCGTAGGTACAGAAGCAAGATGTTGCCGCCGAGGGATTTGTTGCGACGGCGTTCAAGTTCCCTCCCTCATAGCAGCGGGTGATGATGTTGACGCATTTTTGGGCCTTTCCAATATCGTAATTCTGTTTCACGAGTTTTAAAAGGAACATCATTAGCCATCATGAATGATTCGAAGGTCCTCAAGTCGAGAATTAACTCGTCATCGTACATAACAATCTGACCCAGCATATCCGCCATAGGTATAGCCCCCATAGATTCCCGTCTGCCGCGGTTGGAGCTGGAGGAGTCCATGCACGCTCGCCAACGTCGGCGTCGGCGTCGGCGACGGTGGTGACGCCGGAGGGGCGATCAACATATTTGTTTGTAGATTTGAATCAAAACGATTGAAAATAGTAAGATCGAACCTGCTCAATTGAAGATTTGTGCGCAAGGGCGCGTAAAAATAAGAACCCCGCGATGCGAGACGCGGAGGTTATGAAAAGTACAAGGTGAACGGGACCTGACAGCCTCGTCCACGTCGCGGGTGGGCGAAACCCCATCATGTATCTATCGATATGTATTGCATTGGGCATCCTGTTACACACACCCCTGAATGGCATCTTGTGGTGGAGGGTACCCAATGACCAATAAATCACCCAATTGAGGTTGAGTTGGCTTGGGATGGCGTTGCGAAAGAGATGTGATAGGCGCACCTATTCCCGAATGGAGCTGGGGCTGAACTTGTTCACTCACACCGCATACAGAGAACCATCCAATTTGGTTGTGCCGCAGATGGCTCATGTATAAAAAAGCTTGGTATGGTGCCTTGATAATGAATGTGAAAGACAGTGATCATGTAGGGGCAAAAAAAAAAAAAAAAGATCAGTTGATGACGATCATAGCTAGGGATTCATTCTCTTTAATTGTTTCTCAACTCATCACAGGCATATTCTCGTAGCAATCAATCATGGTTGAAAAACCTTGGAAACATTTCCACAGAGTCCAATCGTCCTTGTCAAAAGAATTTGACAAGAGCTCTCGTTCTTTTCCCTTTAATTCTTGACCGAAGCCATGACGGACTCCATCCAGGGGTAAACAGCATCGTTCGCCTTGGGATATCCCATATGTAGCGCGCCGGTGAAGAACCTGGCCTCCTTGGGGGATCCATGCTCAAACAGGAGCATGGAATCCTCAATGGGCATCAGCCCATCGAGCGTGCCCTGTATGAGAACATATTAATCAGTACTCTCAAAACTTCATTACCCTTTTTAGCCCTCCTAGTAGGTAGCTAGGGCAACTCACATTGACCAACAACAACCTGCACGAAGCCTTGTCCAGAATCCCAGTCTCGAGCAGCGAAAACTTCTTTTGCACGCCTGACTTGTACTCGCCCACGTCCCCGTACCCGTGCTTCAAAGCCATGGCCGGCGTCAGCTTGAAAGGGTACTCGTGCCCGTCGGCCTTCTCCAGCCAGCCCTCGTCGTAGAAATAGTGAGCACCGGCGCCCTGCGCCACGCTGCCCACCAGCCTCTCCCGGTGGGTATGCGCGATCCGGATGGCATAGTACCCCCCGCTCGATAACCCCCAGACCAGAACCCTCCTGGCATCCAGCTGCTCCTGTCCATCTACCCAGTCGAGCAGGCTGCTCCACAACCTGTCTGGCGAGTCGGGGTCCGCCGAATCAGCGGGGCAGTCAGCCGTCCCCGGGATCTCAACGACGACAGCCGCCCACCCGCGGGAAAGGAACTCGTTGCACCGGACTGTGTTGTCTGGACGGTAGCCGTCCAGGCCCGTCATGAGGATGACGGTCGGGAAGGGGCCGGACCCCGACGGCGTGCGGAGGTAGATGGGGATGCCGGGGTCCTTGCGGTCCGAAACCGAGGCGTGGGTAAAGGGGACGTTGAGTTCTTGGAGGGGTGATGACCAGAGACGGCCTGCTTTTGTGTATGTTTCTTTCTGAAGTTCCCTTGGAGCGAAAGGAGTTAGGGGAAGTGGCTCAGGGATCATACGAGAGTGATCAAAACGGGATGAAAACATACCAGGCAGCCCATTTGGCCTTGTCGTTGATGACGGGGAAGGAGGTGATGTAGGGAAACCTAGCAATACGAAGAACGGTGCAGGCGCGAAGGTAGATGGCTGAGGCTTGGTCAGGAGAGTTGCCGGCAAGGGAGTCGGCTTTGGTGATCAGAGACTTGGCAACGGGGATAAAGGCGTTGGTATAATCAGGAGAGGTGCCGTCGTTGACGTTGTTCTCGATCAAGTGCTTGAATATGGGTTCGAAGTCCTCGTAGGCGCCGTCGTGAAAAGGATACAGCGACTTGGTACACTATTTAAATCACAAAGAAAAAGAGTTCATGGTAAATATTTGTTATTTTTTTTTTTCTTTTTCTTTTTTGACATTTTGGCTGCAGTGGTTGAAGAAGGTGATATAATGAGAAATGTCTGCCAACGGAAACACTTACAGGGAACTTCCACTTGGTCTCCCACAGGGCCTTGATGCCGTCGTGATGAGGCATGCGAGCCTCAAACGCCTCCTGTCCCATGATCCAATGCTTTGGAGAAGCACCAGAACGCCCGCTGTCCTTGCTAAACGACGATCCCTGACCACCCAAACCGTGAACGCTGTGAGGAGACATGGTGAATGAAATAATTGCCAAAAAACAGAAAGCAAAGGTATAATGATGTTACAAAAAAAAATAAAAAAAATCCCAGCGTGGATGCTTAAACAACTCTAACGACCTTTTGCTTGGTGAATTGAAGTAGTCCGTCTTTGGAACCAACGGCAGTAACAGAGGTGCTTCTTCTGCGGCGAGGAGTAGGAGAAGCAGCGGTGCCTTTTTCACGAACTCTAGAGGGGGGCATGTCAGTCGACTTGTAGTCGAGGGGGATCAGGCAGGAAACTTGAACTCACTGAGACTGAATCAAGGCAATGCGCACGCGGGCGACGGTAGCGTTGAGATCCTCAGCGACCATTTTGAACCGGGTGTGTAAAGACTCTTATAGTTTTCAAGTTTAGGTCTAAGCGTTGAGAGCGCAATCCGATGCAGTGTCGGAGGGTCTTGGGGATATCCGTAGGCCGGGCGAGATTGAGTCGGAGATGTGTGGTAGTAAGGGTATAACTTGAAATGTCTGTGTTACAACAACAGCAGCAGCAGCAGCAGCAACAACAACAACTGACTAAAGACAGAATTCGAGTGAGGGAAATATAAAGAAGCAAATTTCGAAACGCTCGCCGCGAGGGGGGGCCATCTTATATTATTCCCCGAGCATAGTATACAACAATGAGGCACATGGGGGTGGGGGGTTAATCCATCTGACCAATTCCCCGAAGGAGAGACCTTCCTGTCCTGTCGGGGATGATCCCATGGACCAAGGTCCTGGGAGGGTGTGTCCGGAGTAGCTCAATCTGTCCAAGACTCCGATGTAAGCCAGCGGGAGGCTCTGGCGTCTCGCACAATCCTATTAGTCCAAACTCTCACTCAGCTCGAAAAGGGACCCGAGTTGATCCCCGCAGGGTGTGTGTGCACAACAGACAACAGGCCAGCAAGCACCGAGTATTGACATTCAGCCAGCCATTCAGCCGCTTTCAATGCTCGTCTTGAAAGAGTTCCGGAGGTGTTGGGTGCTTCCATTTGGAATAGCATGTTGCCCGTCTCGGAGAATCACATGCTCAGAATGCCATCCAATTAATGTCTCGGATGAGCGAAGGGGAAGCCTGGAGGTGTACGAAAATGGCATTAGTGTAACAGCAGGCTTGGGCATAAGCCCGCTAACATGGCAAACGGCGGCCTGTTTTCCGAGCGCGTGGGGTGTTACATACATAGGTTACCAACCAACCCACGGACACCAACTCGGGGACATCTTCCATCGCCTATTTCCCGGACCTGCTCAGACTTTGGACGGCAGCACCGGCATCTCTCCCGCGGACCGCCAAATGGTTAAAATAAAAAATAAAAAAAATGCGAAACATGGCGTCTAAAATCTTTGTTGTTACTAAATCACAAATCTAAACCAATAACAGTTGTCGCTATCTACGTAGTTCAATACCGAATTAATTACCCCACGTTCGTGCAATGCAGAAAGTTCGCCCTCCCGTGCTGCCCGTGTCTCTGCGTCGAAGCGAATCTGTCGATCGCTCCTGGGAGTGTTGGTGGGCTGCACCGCCAGGACAGCCCATCAGCAGAGCATGGGCTGACATCAGAGGCCCTGCCGGGCTCCTTGTTTCACAGGCTTGTTTTGCTCTTGGGTCCTTCGTGGTAGTGCGCCATCTCGAGGCCGGCCCTCTTGAAGCCGCATTTGACATAGAAACCCTCGTTGTGCTCGCTGCAGTCGAGGATGGTCTTGTAGCAGCCCGTCTTGGCCGCGATGAAGTCGAGCGCTTGGATGATGCGCAGGCCCAGCTTCTTGCCCTGCTGGTCCTTGGCAACGGCGATGTCTTCGATGTGTCCAACCTTACCGAGATCGTGGATGCTGGTGCGAGACGACCGACCGTGTCAGCCCGAAGCCGGCGCGAGATGGGATGACCCATGGGGAATAAAATAAACTTACAACTTGCGTTCGACGATCAGCGCGCCGGTGCCCACCACCTTGGCTGGGCTGCTGTTGGTGTCCTCGATGACGAGAATAAAGTAGGTGCCATCCTGGTTGGACAGCCACTCGTAGCGCTCCTGGAATTTCTCCTGCGAGATGTCTCCCACCGTCGTCAACACCCTCAGGCAGTCCAAGAAGCCCGTCTCGTAGTCGCCCTGTCGGAGTGGCCGCAATTTGTAACCCTCGGGCAGTTCAGCTTGGACTTCTGGCGAGAGCAGCTCGGCCGAGAAAAGATCTGATGTGGCGCTCATATTGGGAGGTTTGGTTGTCTGTCAATTGATGTCCTGTCGTGGGGGCGAAAGTCAGGAGGCGGTCGACAATGAGAATAGGAGAAATCCGAAATCGAATCCGACCTCCCCCCCCAAGCAGACGGTGAGAGGTGGCGCCCAGCCCCGCCGTGAGCCACGCAAGATTCCGATCGGGCAGCGACCTCACAAGTCACCGGTAGACGGCGCTAATAATCCTCGCCGTCGTTGCAGCATTCCATTGTTTGTTTCAATATCGAATTTTTATCAAATCACATCTGCCCGAGTCCATGGGTTTGTCTTTGATTGGAGCTTGGAAAGAAGTCACAATATCTTGAGGGATTCCAGAAGCCTGGATGGACCCCTGGAATAATTGGGGTTCTGCGTCCACACCTTTGGAACCAAGCACTGTAGATTCGTGGTAAGTTTACTGATTAATCCCGAGAATGCACGATTGGGTTGTTGAATCAGAGCGATGATGGCTGCGCGGCGTCATGCTTGAAACTGCCTAATTGATTTTTTTATTTTTTTTTTATTTTTTTTTTATTTTTTATTTTTACATTTTTCAGGTACTGTCGTTTCTTCTGTCATGATTAGCAACACGGTGAACCGGGAATAATTAATAAACTTACCCACCTACCTACCTTAATGCACTGTGTGCTGGCCAAACCCAATTCTACACTACATAATTCTTCAGGCCTTAGCCCCCCACAGAACCTTGGGAGCGGCGAATGTTCCGAAACGCGGGGTTGAACAATGTTCGGGTGTTGGGTGGCAGTTAGACTTGGCCCCCCGCTAAGGTAACTCATCGTTAGTGGCCGGCAGATGACCCCCCACTGGCAACAGATGACCCCCAGCAGCATCACATGCTAAATTAGTGTTGAACCCAAAAAAATTCCCATCTTTGGAGAGCCCAAGGAACAGCCGGCAGTCATCATCTTGGAATGTTCAACCCCTCTATCTGGGTCCAGCCCCAGACATCATCCCTACCTTCCTATCCAGTTTCATTCCATTCCAGTCTTTCCGCTTTTCCTATCCCTTCAACTGTCAACATTGATGATATACACCGTTGCGTTATGCCATCTACGTAGGGATTTTTTTTATATTTCTTTTTTATCGTTTTTTATTTTCCATTTGTTTTGTTACCATGATCTTCTTGGGGAACCCTGGGCCCATCAAGGTTGACCTGGGCCATGACGACGTCCAAGTGGAGGAGGGCAGCACGTCGACGCTCGCCGTTGTACCCCAGGACGACAAGGCCATCACGACTCAGCTCCGCGAAATCGCAATCTCTGATCCGGGCAACACCCTTCTTCCGAGCCCGATAGCAAAAGCTGTCAGTCTCGCCACGAGATCCACCAGTCTTGCTCTGCGCATGGGCACGGTCATAGGGGGCTATGGAATCGACGCTGCCAAATTCACCACCTTGTCGAGCCTGGAACTCGGCCGAAATATCCTCGGAACTGTGCTCAGCAAGGCTGGAAAGGATGTTATGTCTGGCTCCCAGTCGGAATACGGCAGGGCTGATGCCGAAAATATACTCGAAAGGAGCCTCGAGAGCCTTCATCGCACAATGAGTCAAATAGTCTTCTGGACTTCGACCGGCTTCCACATCACGGGCACCACCCTCGCCATGTTTTCCGATTCGTCCCAGCTGCTCCTTTCGACTCTTGACCAGTTCTTTGGCTCGACCGACTCCTCGAGAGCCATGGCCAGCATCATCACGCTCATCCGGCGTGAATTCCAGAACCCAGCAACCGGCGTGCAAGGCGAAAAGGTTGGCGTTTTTGACCTAATGCTGGGGCTCTGTGGGATGGCCTATCTGCAGAGATGGTGTCAGCATTCTCTGCAGGAAGAGAGCCGGGCGCTTCGGATCGAGGAGGTAGTATGGGATGTTGTTGTTTCTGGCGACGGCTTGCGGGTTGATCTCCACAAAGAGAGCCGGGACGGTCTATACACCGGTGGATATACTACCGGCGAAACCCCAGATGGGACGCTCGTCGTTACCGAAAACCACCCGATGGCAAATAACGACGAGGATATCAATGGCCTTCCTGCGGTGCAGCTCGAGCGCCAGCTCATGAGGTCCATACCCGACAATGCCAGAGTGTCGATTACGAGACAGATCCGCACCACCGAGATCATCACGGTCGAGGTTACCGGCGGCGCCGAGGACATCAGGGTCGAAACACCATCTGGCGTTGAGTTGATCGAGGAAAATTGGGAGGCGCGCGCGACTCCATCTCAAGCGCATCTACCCGATGCTCGTTATGTCTTCCGCCATTCTCGCAACCTCGAGAGGCGGACATCCTTTCAAAAAGAAGATGGGGACATCAGTCCGGTTCATGGATACGTGGAACAGCTAGACACCGAGTCGCCGGAAAGTTCGGATGCCGAGATGGAAGAACTTCCCACGCTTGCAACACCGAAGAA
Organism: Cladorrhinum samala; assembly: GCA_033576145.1. NCBI lineage: Eukaryota > Fungi > Ascomycota > Sordariomycetes > Sordariales > Podosporaceae > Cladorrhinum > Cladorrhinum samala. The sequence goes on along the minus strand of MU865038.1, from coordinate 45,678 downwards.
ATCGAGGGATCGGGCTGAAGCACCGCTTCGCCGTTCGAGTTCCTCCGGTTCTGGGCCTTCCGTCTCACCTACATCAGCCTCTGCCAAATATCGGACTCCATCAGGTTCCAAGTACGGACGCGAAAATGCCGCCAACCAGAAGCGCTCCCGTATTCCCCCAACCAACTCCCCAGCGTCCAACACTACTCGGCCAGCCAAGACGTCAAGAAAACATTCTTCGGACCATTATCGGCCCTCTTCCAAGACCAAGGATGAGGTAGCTTCGAGCGCAGGGGTAACCAAGACAGGCGGTCTCAGAAGAGCATTCAAACGATCCGGGTCAATCTTTACCAAAGATGACGCAGGTACAGATGCTGGCTCCGGGAAAGGCAAAGAGAAGCGCCAGTTGACCAGCGCCAAACCATCATCACAACTCGCGGTTCCCGCTCGGCAAGCTTCACTGAAACCCAAGAAAGAGTCTCACAGTCGGCCAGGTACTGCCGAATCACGACGGTCTCATTCTAGATGTGACTCCAGAGCGAGCTTCATCTCGGTCCATGAGAGTCGACGAGACTCGTCAATCTCGCAAACGGAAACCTACCACATCGCCGGCTCTGATGACTATCGCCCTGTCACTCCGTATGAGGATCTCACGTCCAACGCTCCTACAATCAAGAAGACGCGCTCAAATAGGGAGCTCGGAGATGCGCTCGGCAGCCCGGAGACGAATCATCGCCGGGTCAAGTCTTCTCGTCTTTATTGCCCGAGCATCTACACTCTCAGAACAAATGACTCACAGGCTTCGCTGTTGGTCCCGTACCACGGATACGTCTCAAGAAGCGCATTCAGTGATGAGGCGCTAGGCACACTTCGACGAGCTGGCAGGCTGGATGGCCTCTTCCCAAGAGACCATTTCTTGAACAACATAACCCGGTACATGCGGTTTGCCTCTGCCTCGTACGGATCAAATTTCCTCAGGGTGCTTGGGATTGCCAAGGAGATGCCGATATTACGCGCGCTGGACGATACTCACCACGAGCTCCGCTGCTTTGCCCATCATACTGAGTCGGAAACTGATAGCATCCTCCTCTGCTCGTTTGTCGATGCCCAAGGTGGCTCTGACGGAACCGGCTCGACCAACACCGGCGTCCCCCTCGTGCATTACATCTCGTTGGACCACGAATCCAAGGCGGTCGTGCTGGCCTGCAGAGGCACGCTCGGATTCGAGGACGTGCTCGCCGACATGACGTGCGACTACGACGACCTGATCTGGCGGGGCAAGTCGTACAAAGTTCACAAGGGCGTTCATGCCTCTGCTAAGCGGTTGCTTTACGGCGGCGACGGCAAAGTACTCAATATCCTCAAGAAAGCGCTCGAGAACAATCCCGACTACGGTCTCGTGCTCACGGGACACTCTCTCGGCGGCGCCGTTACAGCTCTTCTTGGCGTCATGCTTTCAGAGCCGACACAAGGAAGCTCATTCGTCACTTCGGCGGACCCTCACACCAAGTTGCTCGGTGATGGGGTCACCCCGACCAGTGCTCCAGCAAATGTTTGCTTGCCCTCGGGCAGACCAGTTCACGTCTTTGCTTATGGGCCTCCGTCCACCATGTCGGCATCTTTGAGCAAAGCCACTCGGGGTCTGATCACGAGTATCGTCAACGGCAACGACCTCGTTCCATATCTTTCGCTCGGCGTTCTCCACGATTTCCAAGCCATATCGCTGGCTTTCAAGACGGACAACAACAAGGCCAAGGAAGAGGTTCGGCAGCGAATTCTCAACGCTCTGCAAAACGGCTTCTCCCATCAGTGGCATGGAAGCAGCGGGACCAATCAGGCCGGTGACGATCAGTCCGATGACGAGCAATGGGCATATGCCGCGCTCAAAGTGCTACGGGCCAGCATGATGAGCCAGAAGCTGCTGCCGCCCGGTGAGGTCTTTGTTGTCGAGAGCACCAAGGCGCTCAGGAGGGACGCATTCCTGTTCCAGGGGGATGAGCAGCACGGGCGGCCGGCGCAGAGGGTCGTCTTGAAGTATGTTAGGGATGTCGAGAAGAGGTTCAGGGAGGTCAGGTTTGGTACGAGCATGTTGACTGATCACAGTCCGGGCAAATATGAGGATGCCCTCAATAACTTGAAGGCAGGGGTTATGGAAGCGCCGGCGTGAAAGAGGAGGGTGGGAAGAAAAGATGATTTTTTAAGGGGAATGACCTTTTTTTTTTTTTTTTTTTTTTTTTTATGATTGCATGGCCCAGTTATGGATTCAAAACTTCAAGATCTTGGCAGACATATACAGATATATACACATATAAATTTGAGACGATAGATAGCTTCAGTAGAGTAGCATCGGCATCATGATTACTAAGGCACTTGGATACATGAAACAATATATTATACCCTTTTTTTTTTTTTTTGTTTCTTTTTCAAAACTTTTTAAAGTACGAGTTGTTTTTGTTTCTTGATTGTTTTCGGTAGTTGTACATACATGATGATTCTCTCCCTCTACTGAGGCTTCTCAGTGACAATCTTACCCTCGGCATCATAAAAGATCTCCTTGACTTTGACGGACCGCAAGTGATCAACTCCCTTGCTCAGCTCGCAGTCGTGATGGAACAACCACCACCGGCCCTGGAACTCGACGATGGAGTGGTGGGTCGTCCACCCCAAGACGGGCTCCAGGATCCTCCCGCCGTAGGTGAAGGGTCCGTAGGGGCTATCGCCAATAGCGTAGGCCAGGTAGTGGGTGTCGCCCGTCGAGTAGCTAAAGTAGTACTTGCCGTTGTACTTGTGCATCCAGGCGGCCTCGAAGAACCTCCTGTCGTGGTCGTCGGCGGGGACGGGCTCGCCCGTCTCGGGAGCCAGGACGACGAGGTCCTTTACGCCCTCGTCGGTGAACTGCCGCATGTCCTCGGAGAGCTTGCCGACCCTGGCGCCGAGCGAGCAGACCCCCTTGCCGGTGGGCTCCTTGGGTCCCTGCCAGGAGGCGTCAAACTTGTCGTGCCCTCCCTGGTAGCACTGCAGCTGCCCTCCCCACAGGCCGCCAAAGTAGAGGTAGGCCTGCCCGTCGTCGTCGACAAAGGTGGCCGGGTCGATCGAGTAGGAACCCCTTATGGGCTCCGGGTCGGGGACGAAGGGACCCTCGGGCTTGTCGCCCACGGCCACGCCGATTCGGAAGATGCCCTCCTTGTCCCTGGCGGGGAAGTAGAGCAGGTACTTGCCGGTTTTTGGGTTGTAGGCGGCGTCCGGGGCCCAGAGCTGCTTGGAGACCCAGGGGACGTCCTCGGTCTTTAGGACGACGCCGTGGTCCGTCACGGTTGGGAGCGAGTCCGGGTACCCCTCGAGCGTGTCGAGGGAGAAGACGTGGTAGTCGGCCATGTCGTACTGGTCTCCATTGTCGTTGAACTGGATGTCGGTCTCGCGGTCGTGCGAGGGGTAGATGTAGACCTTGCCGTTGAAGACGTGGGCCGAGGGGTCGGCCGTGTAGATGTTTGTGATGAGGGGTGGCATTGTGATTTTTTTTTGGGAGGGGGGGGGGGGTGTTGAGTTTGGTATTCACAAAAGTTGAAGTGTATTTTTTAGGTTTAGGTTTAGGGTAAAATAATAAGTAATGCAGGGTGAGAGGTTGTTGATGATGATGAAGATCAGAGATATTATGAAAGGGGAATCAGAGTGTCACCTGGGGGACATAATATTTAGATATATATATATATATATATATATGTATACTTGAACCCGGTATCCGGGTATTTGTGTAAACTCCATGTTAGTACTCAGCTATTTTCCCTCCTTTTTTTTTTTTTTTTTTTCTCTCTCTACTCTTTACAAAACATCACTCCGCATTCACCGGGTCAAAGAAAGTGAGAGGGTCGCGTGGATGTCGGAAAGAAGGAAAGTCAAGTTCCCTGCCTGGCCCCATTTCCCTATTTATCCCCATTTAACCGCCCCGGCGAAGCATCCCGGCCATGTGACTTGGCGTCCAGAGCGGAACCGCTTGGCCGCGGGGTAGATACCTATGGAGTATACTCTACGTACTTACCTGAGGCCACCACTTACACAAAGAGCAGATACGTAGATGGAAAGGTATTTTTGGGATTGCAGGTGCTTAGAAATCTCTTGGGCCTATGTTGGTTGGAAACAAATTTCCAAGGGAGAGAGACATTGATTGGGTCAAGAATGATCCATCTATATTTTTGTCTTAGCTGACATGCGAGTAACATGTGCAGCCGTACCACATCGTGAAATGGCTCACAACGGGAGAATAGGATAAAACACAATGGTGTTGAGAGAGGAAGCGAAGATTAGGGCCCCCTTTTTTTTTTTTCATCTTCACCTCGGCTTCTAAACGGGCAAACTCATACCCACTCTTGGACGTTTTTCAACAATCCCCGCCGGGAGGGTAAGCAAGGTAGATATATAATAATACTATCAGAAGAAGTTATGGTGTTTAAACTTTGGCTCTTGGAGCCATCCTCTCATCGCCCCATCCAACCGCCATCAACCACCAGGACGTGGCCGCTCACATATGCGCTGGCCTTGCTTGCAAGGTAGACGGCAGTCCCCTTGAAATCTTCAGGACTCCCCCACTAGATATAAAAGTCAGTTTCTTCTCGGAATCGTCCTGTTTTGATGTTTGAACTTTTCTACATACTCTGCCGGCCGGTATTCTCGCGCTGATGCTTGCCAACCTTTCTGGATCGTTGAGCAAAGCCGTGTTCATGTCGGTCTCGATATACCCAGGCGCGACCGCGTTGACGGTTACACCGCGAGACGTCCACTCATTGGCGAAACTCTTTGTGAGCTGCCCGACGGCTCCCTTGGATGCCGCATAGGCAGGCACCGTCAGGCCGCCCTGGAAGGTAAGGAGGGAGGCGAAGTTGATGATGGACCCCTTGCGACCTGTCACGGGAGAAGGGTCGAGTTCCAGCATGTGGGCGCCGACATCGCGGCACAGGGTGAAGACAGTGTTCAAGTTGACTTGGATGACCTTTTACATGCGTGTGTGTCAGTCAGCTTAGGCCGGAGGTGTTTACGCATGGGGGACAAGATTGTGCAATGGGTATTGTAATTACTGACTTGGTTGAAGTCTGAATCTGGAAATTTCTCGCAGGGGTGCCTTCTCTGGATACCGGCACAGTTGACCAGAATTCGAATCTGATGGCCATCCGCGAGGACCTTGGGGACAAGTTTTGAGACATCTTCAGCCGAACTGAGGTCTGCTGTGTAGATCTGGGCCTTGCGGCCGAGATCGCGGATGGCATTGAGCGTGCTGGTTGAGGTCTCGTCTCTCTAATCAGTGGGTGGGCTCCCCCCTTGCTTGTAAGTGGGTGCATCTTCAAAAATACAAATTATCAAGACTTCAATGGGTACTTACCTGGACGAGGAGAATATCAGCACCGGCTTCAGCGAGGGCGATAGCGACAGCTTGGCCAATGCCCCGCGTGCCGCCTGTTATAAGAGCAGTATGCCCTTCGAGCGAGAAGATGTTGCTCATAATAATTACTGGCACTCGTTTGTGACTTGGACCGTGCTGGTGTAATTATGAAGTGATTTCCTTTTTTTTTTTAAAGGTGGGGGAAATGGGAATAATATGGACGAGGTCGAGTTTGAAACCCCTGAGAGGACGCAATAATTTATTTATGCCAAGCTTTGGGAATATTTTTTTACTTGTTTATACCTCTCTTGTGGTCTGTACTGCTTGACAAGGTACGTTGCCTATCTTTTTGTCCCCATTCTCCGGCAGATTAGGTAGGTATCTCTGAGTGAGTGATTCGCTGATGGCGTCAAGCTCAAGGTAGGTAAGCTAGGTATGTAGAGCGGCAAGCTCCATCCCCCTACCCACCCCCCTCCCCCCCCTCCCCCTCTCTCGCCCCGCATCCGTCCCACCTGCATCCGCAATCGCTTCTCAAGCTTGAAGAACACCATCAACATCCACAGTTCAAAAAAGTAATTTTACCGAGCCGTTTGGAATCTCCTATTGTTTCTTTTAGTTCAACGGCCTTCCATTGGCTCAGTCGAAAAAAGTAACCCAGAATATAACCCTCCCAGGGGCATCTATCTATTTATTTAAACAGCGACGGGACTTTCCAGAAAATTGGGTGGGGGCTTGGTTTGAGTGACCAAGAGAGGTTGTTGCACTCTAAACAACCTTTCAACACTTTGTCCGCCGACCATCGGAAACCGCCCTGCCAGCCATGGTTCCCCCTGAGCCGACGTAAACCATTGACCTGCAAAATCGGGATGTTTTCCCATTTTCAACCTCAGAATGGCAACCCGATGGTTCAAGTGTCCTGGTGATCATCAGGATTCATCATTCTTATGAGTGGGCCTTGTTCCCGCTGGAAACCTTGTCGATTTTCGGTGTTTTGCTGTGTGAGCAACGGTGCGGGTGTGAGTGGAGAACCTCTACTGGGTACAGGGACTATTATATCCCATCTCCGGGACAGGAGAACCGTAGGTGTATACAACACACACTGCACCTGAAAACGCACTATAAAGTTTCCATGACTATCTCTCCCTAGCTCAGTCCCTGCCAAGTCTGTGTTTGTTTTGTTACTGAGATTCCCCCCCCCCCTCCCCCCAACGCCCCCCCCTCCCCCTTTTTTTTTCTCCGACGACAACGACCACCATGGCTACAGAGAAAGTTCCTGGCAAAGCTCCAGGTTCAACTGAGAGCGTAACCGTGAGAGCATCAGTCCTCACTGGGCCCGGGGAGCTGGAAGTGGTGAGCATTACCTAATTTACATTCCCAAAACCATCGTGTGTCACCTCAAACGTTGACACCGGCCCCTCAAAAAAAGCAAGAACGACAACTCCCCCCGCTTGGACCTCATGACGTCCGGATAGCCGTCAAGTCAACAGGCATCTGCGGATCTGACTTGCATTACTACAACCATTACCGCAACGGGGACATACTCGTCCGCGAGCCGCTCACTCTGGGCCATGAGTCCGTCGGCGTGGTTACCGCTCTGGGGCCGCAGGTCGACCGTGAGCGGCCCGACCTCAAGCTGGGCGACGTGGTGGTCATGGAGGTGGGCGAGCCGTGCGGCCAGTGCGATCTCTGCTCCGAAGGCCGATACAACATCTGCAGGGAGATGAAGTTTCGAAGCTCGGCAAAGGCCTTCCCGCACGCGCAGGGAACCCTTCAGGAGGAGATTGTAATTCACCAAAAGTATTGCGAGAAGTAAGTATACTACCTACCTAGGTGCCTACCCAACTTTTGGAAAAAAAAAAAGGGGTTGAAACAATCAAAACTGACGGCAAAATCAAAAAGAGTCAAACCTGAACTCGCCGACGCTGCTGCCCTTTCTGAACCTCTGGCCGTCGCTCTTCACGCTGCCGACAGGGTGGGACTTCCAACCGACAGCAAGAAGCGCCTGACCATTCTGGTCCTCGGCTCCGGAGTCGTGGGCTTGATGTGCGCCGCCAAGTGCCGGGATCTCTATGACGCCCTCGTCATCATTGCCGACATCAACGAGGATCGGGCCAGATGGGCAGTCGATCATGGGTTTGCCGACCACCACGTCGCCGTCCCTATGCGGGGCCGGGAAGTTGAGACGGTCGAAGCGAAGCTCAACTTTGCAAAGGACGTGGCCGAAGCAATCAAGGGGACGCGGTGGCCAGCCGGCGTGAGGACGCCTGCAGCCTGGCAGGGAACCCGGCCGGAGGCGGTAGGCGAAGTTGACGCCACGTTTGAGTGTACCGGCGCCGAATCTTGCGTACAGTCGGCGATATACGTACGTTTTAATGTTTCTGCAACGAAAAACTGATATAAACAAAAATGATGTGCCCACTTGGAAGCTAACATGTTATAATCTTCGTCTTCTAGGCCACGAAACCTGGCGGCAAAGTGGTGCTCATTGGCATGGGGACGCCGATCCAGACGTTACCCATCTCGGCGGCAGCCCTCAGAGAGGTCGACCTGGTCGGCTCGTTCAGATATGCCAACAACTACAAGAATGCCGCCGTTGAGGTGGGCGGCCTGAGTTCCCGCCCCGGAGTCTCGATCGACTTTAGGCCCCTCATCACGCATCGATTCAAGGGCATAGAAAGCATAACCGACGCATTCGCCATGGCCGCCAGAGTAAAAGATGACGACGGAAAGATGGTTCTCAAAGTTGTAATAGATTTCTAAAACAAAGAAAAAAAAAAAAAAAAAAAAAAAAAAACAGATTTAGAAAAATATAAAAATAAAAGGAAATTGGAAACTTGACAAAAATTTAGATTCTTTGCTCCTCCTCTCTATTGATACAGACCGTTTGTTTGTTTTTTCCTCCCAAAGGCAAGTTAGTTGCCTCAAGACTTATCCGGGAACCCAAAGTCGACCCCAAACGGCGGGTAAACAAATCTCTGCAGCTTGCCCTCGGCGGTCAACTTGTCCGAGTACTCCCTCAGCAGCTTTTGGTCCTCGTCATCCAAATCAATGAGCTGCAAGTTCTCCTTGATGCGCTCGGGAGTGACCGACTTGGGGATCACAATGCTTTCACGAGGAGCTATTTGGGGGGGGGGGGGGGTGGTTCATCAGCATTCCCAATCTCCTATCAGAATAAAAAGGGGGGGGGGGGGGGATCATAAAAAACTCACCATGATAACTCAACAAAACCGTGCTGGGCTTGACTCCGTGCTTCTCGGCAATCTTGACCACGGGCTCGGCCGTCATCAGCGGTCCGCCCGTGCTGCCGAGCGGGCTGTAGGCCATGACGTGGATGCCCTTCTCCCTGCAGTAATCCACAATCTCCTGCTGCGGCAGGGCCGGGTGGTTCTCGATCTGGTTGACGGCCGGGATCACCTTGGCGTGCGGGAGGAGCTGCTCGAGGTAACGCTTGCTGTAGTTGCACACGCCGATGGCCTTGGTCTTGCCCGTGGCCAGCAGGGCCTCCATCTGCTTCCAGGTGTCGACGTGGTTGTAGTCGTGAATGATGTCCCTGCTCCCGTCGGCCTTCTTGGGGAAGCGGTCGTCGTCGCCGTCGGGGTTCATCAACAAGGGCCAGTGCTATTACAGATTATTAGCTTACCTCTCTCTCTTCTTCAAATATATGTAGATGGATATAAAAAAAAAAAAAAAAACTTACAACCAAGAACAAATCAACATAATCGAGCCCCAAGCTCTTCAAGCTCTTGTCGAGACCAACCTCGACCCTCGTGTTGTACGTGGTCCAGACCTTGGTGACGACGAACACGTCCTCGCGCTTGACTCCCTTCTCAAAGGCCGCGGCGAGCCCCTGGCCGACCTCGTCCTCGTTGGCGTAGCAGTAGGCACCGTCGATGAGCTTGTACCCGTTTTGCAGGGCATAAGACACTGCCGACTTTACTTGTCCGGGAGGGGATTGCCATGTTCCTTTTTTTGGGATATTTCCTGCATGTTAGCATATCGTAATATAAAAAATTGAAAGGAAGACGAGGAGGGGTTTGGGGGGGGGGGGGGGGATGGGCCGAACGAACCGAGACCAATGGCCGGAATCTTTTGGCCGTTGTTAAGGGTGAAAGTCGAGGGAGGCATCGCGAATGAACTGAAAGCCGATACCAGTTTGCTGGTGCTGAATCTGGAAGATATCAAGGTTGTCGAACGCCGTAAGAGGAAGGGCGTCGGGGGATGGAGGAAACAAGATGACAAGATCCTGTGACGAGACAGCTTTTCGAAGCAAAAAGGTGTGTTTTTAAAGTGGTAAAAGTAATTCTTGACCAGAAAAAAAACAACCCCGGCTAAATACGTAAACGTTGAGGAGTTTTATCGTGATATCACTGATGAAAAAAAAAAAAAAAAAAGTTGGGACGGAACTCTCGGATTCGATCAAGAAGAAGTGAGTGAGTGATATTTATTATATATGTTTATATATATTTTACCTACTACTATATGTATATCGCCATCGTCCTGCCAACATTTCTCTCTAGCTGCGTTACATAACTAAAATAATCGCTTTGGAGCAAAGCAATGACGGAAGTCTGTTTTGCCGTTGAATACTGTTTGTAAGCGTCTCCAGCAAACCAACCCCCATCCTCATCAAACAGCTTCCCGCCGTCCCCTCAACCATGGCCAAACCCCGCGGTCGCATTGTCACTACCCCTCTCGTCAGGGGTAGCCCCCATCTTGATCCACCACAACCCATAACCCCGATGTTTCTATAGGTGGAAAAATGTTCCCGGCTCGCAGAGCAGTAAAACATCATCCAGGTCCCAAGGTTTCACGTCATATGCCGCCGCGTTGCAACAAAAGAACTCCAAAACTTTCCATATGAATAATGGTTCCACCCCAAAGTCATTATTTAATGAAGGAAACAGACTGCCCTTCCAGTGACAGGTTATCCAACACTGTCATCAAAAAGCCAACTAAAATACATCATTCCAAACGTTTTCCTTTCTTTGGCCTGGTCGTTGCCGCCCATGTATGCGTGAATGCGCCGTTATTATCAAAATGTTCTACCAAGCGATTGAAGTCTAACCGAGACGCCGCCGCAACTGGTAGAGATATATAAAAAAAAAATAAAACCAGAACGAAAAAGAAAGAGACCTGATCATACAATAAGAATCGAAAAGCTTGGCGCCCATCGCTCAGAGTCAGTCTATTCTCGTCTACCCGGCGATCAACACCCAGAGGAGGAAAAAAATCATCTGGATCTTTGATTAGCAAAAATTGTCAGGGGAAAAAAGAAAGGCCAAAAAAAAAGGTGTCTTACAAGAACACCAAACATCTTGGCTATTAACCACCGATTGCCCGAGACTCGTGACCAATACTTGAGCAGCTCCTTTTGTGCGCCCTCAACATTGTCGACGACATCCTCTCTGCACACATGTTGTCAGCAAACCTTGGTCTACCTGAAAGCGCAGTTAAATAAAACTTACGTGTTGGCATCGATTCTCTGAATCATTTCTGATTGTTCGCTGACCATGGCGGCGAGCTGTCCGAAAATAGAACCCAGTTCATTGATGGTCGACTCGATGGCCTCAATGGCTTGCCCTCTTTGCTGGATGTAGGAGTTCTGGCCACCTTCTTCCATCATCTGGAGCTGCATCTGCTGGTCTCCAACAACCGGGTTCAAAGAAATCAGGTCCTGCGCCGGGGAAGGTGTTCCCTTTGGTGTGCCGTAAAGCGGAGATGCAGATTGTTGCTGCAATGCGGCAAGTTGCGCGTGCTGGCCTACGTTTGACACAAACGCCTCTGTTCGCGATCGCGAGGCCTGAATGTTCTTGGTCCTGATCTCCAACACATCCTGGCATATGGATATCAGCACACACGGCCCGACGTTATGTGCAATATATATTTTCAAACTCACCTTGAAGTTTGCGCTGACATCTCCCAGCTTGCCCTGCAGGAGCAGCAAGATGTTCTTGTTATTCTCCCCTTCCTGATCTGGTTTCGGATGCAGGCGCTTCGAGAGCGCTTGGAGGTTGCGGATGTCCTCGTTGAGGCGAGAAAGATCCTGCTTGATGATGAAGGTCAACTCGTTCACCTCAACCGGGTTATCGTCAAAGAGCGATCTCTTCTTGGCCACTGCGAGAGGCTAAGTCAGCATCCAGCGTCATACCGTGGCCGGGGGGTCGCGGTGGCAGTTTTTTCCTACATTGCGCCAACTTTTGGAGCTTGCCCATTGTCGCAGAGATGCCCCTCCCAATCTCGGCGGCGCTCCTTGCAAACTCGGAGCGCCGTGGTTTTCCATCTGCGCTGTTTTTCTGACCATCTCCGAGAAGGCGCTGCGAGCCTGGTTTCGCCACCTGCTTGCGTTTTGCTGCGCTGACGATGTGACGGAATTCGGCCGTGCGGTCGTTGATGGCGACGGCCATTTTGGCGGATAGATGGGATTCGAGGCCCACGTAGGACAGGCGAAAGAGAAATACTAGGAACGCGCGGGTCGATGCGGCGATGGTGTTCGGTAAATGCGAACGGTGCTCGAGTCGCGAAGCGCTGGGGACGGCAGGAGGGTTGGGAACTGGGGATTCAAGAGCTGACAATGAATATTGAAAGCTTGGTCGAATGTTGCGAGTCCGAAAAAAAAAAAAAAGTAGCGGGGTAGGTATTAAAATTCGATAGTTGGCGTAGATGGGAATCCTCGAAATGCGGGTTGGGGAAAAAAAAAATGGTCGAGTTTCTTGATGATTGCGAATTCCAAGATTGAATGCCCTTGATTGAGAGAGGGAAACGTGGTGTTCTCAGTGGTTCCTGTTTCGACAGGGGCCCGGCGCTTGAACCTCTCCTAACGATTACGGGGTTCAGTGGACCCCTTTTTAGAGACAGTGTCTTTAAGCCGCGGGAACTGTGCATGGCTTACTGTGCCGATGGAACTAGAGGAGAAACCAGGGCCGTCCTTGCCTTGCATGTTGCTTTCGCCATTGTTGATGAGAAAACATGGATGCTGTACGATAATTACCGTATCATGCGTATGCAACTTGATCTGAATGATCGACAAGTCCGCAGTCTGCAATACGGACATGTTTGGTTTGGAAACCGCCACATGATGACGTGGCGTGGGAGAACAGCTCTCGAGTTTATTCGCATCAACACAACCAAAGAAAATGTATTGTAGTCTAGATATCGTCGGCGCTCTGCTTATTACCTATCCAGTACACGGATACGCGAACGGCCGTTTGACGCGTTGCTTTTTTCAAATTCCTCCACGGTCGTCATTGGCTGACAGCTCATGCAAGACCTGTCCGGACTCGCATCGAAGAGATGAAGAAAGGGCCGTCTCTCGACTTTTGTCTTTGTACAGTACGGAAATGCTCAAGAATCGAGCACAAAGTACACATGTACTAGCGTGGGTAATTAAACCCCTCGTCCTTTGAGAGGAGAGAAGCCAGGTGATGCTGGTTCGTTGCCCCACAACATCAACCCACACTCTTGATCCCTGCGAGTAATCAACAGACGCAAAGAACAAGTAATTTGAGAATAACATGTGCTCGTGGTCCTCTCTCCCGCTCTCTCCCTCCAAAGGATTCAAGTGATATTGGAGGTGTCACCTTTTGTTGCTGCTCGCACCCAGCGTGTTCCGGCTCTGTAACTCTGACGATCCTGAACTGGAAACCGGCGTCATACACACCCGCCGTGTTTTGCCGCTCTCGTACCGACTACCTACCTAACTTCGTCCCTCCCCCCCGGGGCGCCCGCCTTCCCCTTTTGCCCTCTTGCAAGTATACTGCGTGCCAGCCTACCTGAAGCATTTTTTGGTCGTTCTGCGCCGCAATTTATTTTCCCCTAGATAAGGTGGATGCGGCTACTCTGCCGCTGACCACCAGAGCACACAATGGATGGCACATACGGGAATTACCTTCCCGCAAGCAGAGCAATGTCAGTTGAGTAAACACCTACTCTTCCCCCGCCAAACCCCCCCGGTCCTCATTTTGCGCCCGCAATGCCATGATGCCGCAGTTCCTGACCGATTCTTCGCAATCTGATAGGCCTCCTACCGTGCCGGCGGCGTCATCGGGAGCCGATCGCTACAAAGTAAACGTTAGCCGCCAAAAGACGCAGAAGTGGGCCAACTTCAAACCCGCAAACTATGGCGACGGATGGGGCGACGACGATGAAGACGAATGGGACGAGCCGGATCCACCACCGCCCGCGAGGCCCATGGGCCCGCGACAGCCTACAGCAGCACTGCCCTCCTCTTCCGCTTCGTCCTTGTTGCCCTCGCAGGCGCCCCGAAACCCGACCGCAAGTACGCAGAGCCTCACATCGTCGTTAGGGTCACTGCCGTCGCAGTCGCAGCAGTCGCTGGTGAGCCCTCGCGCGCCGGCCACATCGTCGCCCTTTGTTCGGCCAGCGGATATCTACAAAAGGCTCGAGGAAGAAAAGAGACAGCCACCCGAGTCAGCGAGGCCGAATTTGGGTACAGTTGCGGCCGAGGGCGACCGCGCGCAGGGAGAGCCTAACAGATACGCCCTGTCGGATCCAGCGCCGAGGGAAGGTGCAGGCTTGGGGGATGCTGCGGACGTGAATGCCAGAGGTGCGGGCCACGGCCTGTCCACGGTTCATGAGAGAAGGAGCGATTACGGCCTCGAGGGGCTGCTTGACAGCTACGGCGCCGAAGAAACAAACACCAGGCCCTCCCCAGCTCCACCTCTATCGCCCTCGGCCAAGACCAACATTGCAGCTTTCAATACGAAACCGGTTCAAGAAGCTGCCGCTTCCCCGACCGAGGCTGGCGTCGAACTGCGCCGGTTTTCGTCAAGCCCTCAGCTGCCCCTCGTTACCCGGCTGTCGGGCTTCGGCGAAGATCTGTTTTCACACAACAGTTTCTTTGCCGAGCCAAAGCAAGAGCCGGTAAATCAAACGAGCGCGCCGGCAGGGCCGTTTGCTCCTCCTGCGCGTGTGGCCCCTGCGACCGAGAACCAGTTGCAGGCAAAGTCGCCTGCTTTGGCGGACGATCTGTCACAGCCTAGCGCAGGTGCTCGTCCACAGGACGGCTCAATTGCAGCGCCGCCCAGCTTGCCCGCTCAGCAGCAGCCAGCCGCGAATCACGCTCGGGAACCAGCATCGAACACGAGCACGGGCACAAGCATGCAGGGCAAAGTTGTTGTACGGCCGTCTTTACCGGGAGGCTGGGTTTCGGAAACCCCAGTAACGCCGGGAGAAACTTTGCTTCCCGCCCAACTTATACCTGTTGAGCCAGCAGCAGCAGCGGCGGCGGCACCAGCACCAGCACCAGCACCAGCACTAGCCAACCAAAGGGACGCTGGGACTGCGGGCGTCCCCGACGGAACCCAACAGTCAAGTCAACCTGGACCCGACCATAGCAAGGAGACCAGTTCGGTTCGGCAAGAAGCCACCCCTTCACCTCCTAAGCCGCTGGCCCCATCGAGAACTTCAAGCCCCGCCTCGAGCGCAACATCCCAAATGTCTCGATCCCAGGCATCTCAACAGCATGATGCGCTGCCCGAGGTTGGCACCGGCCCCGGCGCGGCCATCCCAGCTGCTCTTAATACATCCACGCACAATAGAAACATCACCCCCACAGCACCACTCAATCCGCGGCGGGATGCGCCCGATGTGAGCACAGCTGTGCTACCTGTCATGTCTCCTCCTTCGAACGAGATGGAGTCGATTTTGGAGACGGATGCTCACTCGCCGCTCAAGGACAGCGATATGCTGAGCGAGGAGATCATCAAATCTCTCAGCCCCGTGCAGTCCTCTGAGAGCTTTGGGAACATCGAAGGAGCGACGACAGACGCGTACCAAGCTGTGGCTAATCAGCCGCCAGATTCACCGGTACGGGAGAGCAGCTACTTGGGTGATGTCTATGATGATTACTGGGCGGCAAGCGAGGAGAAGGCGGAAGAAGTCGCCACGACGGGAGCCGCCGAGGTACCAGAACAGGCCCAGCAGCCTCCATCTGCGCCTGCGTCACCCACCGAAGCTCTAACAACTGCCCCGATCTCGACAACCTCGCAGGCTCCCGCGCCGCTGCAGGTCACGCCGGCGCCAGCAAAGGAATCCGCCGCCTCGGAGTCTCAGCAAGCTGCATCACCAGCGCTGGGGGATAGTCGCAGGAGGTTTTCATGGGAGGCTGGATTTAGCGACCCGCAACCCGTAGTTACGCAATTGACCGCGACGCCACCCGCGGTCGAGCCAAAGTCGCTTGACTTCACATCCGCGGCGACGCCTGCGATTCCCAACACCGACGGCGCTGTTTCCGACGGCAAGGCTCCTGAAGGCGTCAACGCGTTCTCAGTCTCCCAGGCAAGCACGGCTGTCCCTAGATCGGCCAACACTCCGTCTGAGCCGTCTTCTCCCGTATCGGTCGTGTCGGAGAAACATGGTAACCGAGCCAGCCCGGCGCCCGAAGCACAGCAGAAACTCAGCCTCGCGGATTCACTATTTGGAGCTTCTCCTGCTCCAGCGCTAACGGATGATCAGCTGATACCGAGGGCAATGGTCCCTCGCGCCTCTTCGCCAAATCTTCCCGTCAACATCCTTTCCTTCCGGCAGATACTGGAAATGGGACCGCCTACCGAGCGAATCAAGCACTTTGACGAGACGAGGATGCAGTTCGCATCAATCGACACGGGTTTGGACGAGTGGCTGGCCATCATGTCATCCAAGCATCCCGAACACAACAGCCCGGGCTTTGGGGCTTCCAGGGAAGCTCTGCAGTCGCCGGGGGCCCAGGTAACCCATTACCAACATGCTGGTCACATGGGCGGCGGCGGTCTCCCCGCAAACATACCGATGCCGCCACCCCAAAATCACGGCACGGGCTTTAGTCACCTCCACGGCGGCAGCAACAAGAGCAGAGAGCTTCTGATGGCAGCGGGCAAGGCCGGAAAGGGGCTCTTTAGCAAGGGACGAAATAAGCTCAGGGGAACCGGAGACAAGGTTTTTTCGAATCCCTAAACTGCTTATTCATCTACATGTCTCACAGACGGAGCAGCCCGCAACTGAGCCAGGCACAAAGGGGCAACCGTTATCTGTTATTGTTAGTCATTGTCAGGCCAATTCCATTTTTTTGGTCGTTTCGAGGCAATGGCTTTGGGGAATTAGCTTGCGTTAGTTGGCCAGTATTCGTTCCTACGGGGTTGTCTTTATTTCGAGTCGTTCTGGAGGCAAGAGGTAGTTTTCCTCAGAAATATGGGCATTATAGTGTAGGAAATGGCATTTGCATTGTACGGTTACATTTCTTTCCAGTATTTGTATTATTCCTGAATGTATTTACTATTGCATTGAGTGTTTGCTGACGGGGGGGGGGGGAGGAAACATAATAAAGACATGTTTTGGGTGATTTTTTTGATTTTTTTTCCCCTCTTACATGTCCCTGTTTGTCTCTGTTCCCTATGCGTCCTCTCAAACGTCACCCACGCCCAAAAGGAAATTGAGTGGTGTGGGGTCCTTTTTGCTCAGCACATGTCTATTTGCGGCGCAGACCGAGCTAGGTGCTGATAGTCACAAGAAACCCTGGCGGGCGATCCACGCCCATCACTTTCCCCGTTGTTGCCCTGGCGTGTTTCCCACACTCACTACCAATCAGTTTTTATGAAAGGACGATGAAACGGATCGCCCATCTCCACCAACAAGCAGCTTTGTACATACTTTACAACCCTACCCGTCAGCGCCGCCGTTGTGGTCTGGGGGCCTCTGTGGTGTGAGCCCATCGCGATCTTTTTTCCAAGGTCATCATCGCTCGTACGAGATACATTTGGCATGATTACACGTTATTTGAATCTTGAGAGTATTGTACGTCTCTTCAAGTAACTCGTTATTATTGTTATCACTGTTACTAGATCTGTATCATCTTGAAACTAAAGTTGATTGGCGGAGCCTGTAAAAAAAGGACACAAGGCTCTCTTCGTACCGATAACCTACATGCATCGGCAGAAGAGCTCTTTTCGAATCTGGCTAGAATCAGGCTGCCGCTGATTGCCCGCTCCTCCAAGAAGTTTTGAAGGATTTGTTAGCCGGTCCCCTGTCAGCCAGGGCTGAAAGTAAACGGTTGCAACTGTTGACAAGGGCATGTGTTGGATTCAATTTTCTCATTTCTCCTCGAGAAAATCTCAGCCCGCGTCTTGATCTTTTCCTCTACTATAATTCTTGTTGGCCTCAAGACGGAGGAGGAACCTTTGATCGCCCTCACCGTCGGTCTCGTCGCCCTATCCCGACGCCAACTCCACTCACAAGACTACCTACCTACCCATCTACCCCAAAATAGAAGGCAGTGCTGGCGAGTTTAGCCTTGTCGCGACGAGCAGCCGCAACACTCTTGAGGGCGTTGAAGCTTACCTACCAATTTCTTTCTCTCTCATTTTTTTTTTTCCTTCTCTTTCTCTCTCTCGTCATCAAGCACAGTTGAAGAGGGTGCAAGACGGCAACAACACATCCCATGCTCATCGCGACCCCCGAATCGAGCAGCAGTGATTATAGCTAGAGCATCCCCTCCCCTCTCGGCACGTCTTTGGTATTGGATAGCGCAGCTTAGCTACTGTACCTGCGTAGCAGGGTGCCGATTTTCATAGCTCCCGTTGCGCACGCAGGGTCCAGCGCGGATCAAAGCGGAGTTCGCTCGCTCAGGTCGGAGCAGGGGCGCCCATCATCACCAACCTCCCGCGTTATAATAAACACGGCGGCGGACGATGCATTGATTCGCGACAAAGACCTTGACGAGAACCCACGGCCGCCTCCTTGGTACGACTCCTCGGCCTCGATTTCGAGCTCGATAAACAGCGGTTGTTTTTGTTTTGGCGGTCGTACAGGAAGACAGCGCAGCAATCACGGGCACCTGCGCCTGCGCCTGCACCTGCACCTGCAATTGCCTGCATCTCGTTCGGCGGTTCGAGCTAATTATTATTCTCCTCTGTTCGCAAAACGCGAGGAGGCCCTCGGTCTTGTCATCAATCAGTTCCGACCATGGCAGCCTACAACCCAGCCTTCAAGCCGCTACCACCAGCTGGGAATTTCCCCCAAGGTTACCACCAGCACCAACATCCCCAGTACCTTCAAGCACAGCATCAGCATCAGCAGCAGCAGCAGCAGCAGCAGCAGCAGCAACAGCAGCACCACCAATACCAGAACCACCAGCAACAACAGCAGCAGCATCACCAGCAGCCAGGTGGACAGGGCGGGCCGCAGAGATCAGGTTCCTTCATCGGCCTCCCAGAGATCCGTCGTGCTTCGACTTTCAGCTCCTCGCTTGGTCTAACAGCAGAGCAGTTCATGCCAAGCGACGGGAATAGTAACAGTAATAATAATAATAGTAACCAGCAGCAGCAACAGATGGGTCAATTCATGCGCCCCCAACACCAGCAATCTGTTTACCGGCCCACCCAAGGCGCGCCAGGAGGTGCTCAACCTCCAACCTCTACCCAGCAAAGTCAGCAGGCTCAACAAGCATGGCAGCTGCCGGGACAGGGCGCTTCCCAGATGGCACCGCGAACCTTTACCAATGCGAACGCGAACGCGAACCCTGCGGCGAACACTCCACCGGCCGTCAACGGCGCGGGTCCTCTGGGGTCTCAGGGGCTACAACATCCGACGGGCCCGTCGGGTCTGCCCGGCGCCGGTCAGCAACAACAGCAACAGCAACAGCAGCTGCATCAACAGCAGCTCCGGCCCACCGATGCCAACGGCCGATCGGTAGTGCCTCCGCATCTTTTGCCCAACAATATTCTCCAGAGATTCCAACCTCAGGGCGGCTGGAACCTGCAGGAGTCGCACCTCTCGGAGCCTCTTCAGCCCACGAGTCGGCACCGCGCATCACCGAGCAATGCGTCGTCGCAACAACAGCCTTACTACGGCTTTGACAAGGAGACGGGAGGTTCAGACCCCCCCGGTGATTACTCCCCTCAGCGACAAAAATCTCCGCAGCAGCAGCACCAGCACCAGCAGCCTCCTCAACAGCAAAGCCAACAGCAATACCAACAGCAGCCATCCCAGCAAGCAAACCCTTCGTCGCTCCAGCAGACGCATCCGGCCTTTGCTCAGCGCCAACCTTCCGGGGGGCTCCCGACCCGCATCGACTTGCCGGCCACGACGCCTCCTCCAACCCAAGCTCTCCCGGCCCTGCCCCAGATCCACCAGAGTCCCATCAGTTTTAGCGCCAACGGGGAGTACGAATCTCGAGGTCAGCCTCAGCAAGGCGATCAAGTACCCGCCTCGGTTGGCATCAAGGTTGGAGAGGATGGACTCATCAAGCGCAACTCTGGCGTCTTCTCGGGATTGAAGGACCGGCTCGCAAGCGGCGGCCCGATCGAGCGCCGCGATACTGATCTTTCCTCGCGCTTCCAGGGCCCCGGCAGCGATGCTGTTTCGGAAACGTCTGTTCAAACCGACGAGACAGGCGCGCAGAAGCGGCGAAACCCCATGTTTCGCGGCAGAAGCGGAGACGGCGACAGCATGATCGCGCACGCTTCTGTTACCCCCTCGGGCGATCGTGCTGGGCCTCTCCCTCCTTCCCAGTTCGCACCTCCCGGAAGAAAGTTGACGACGTTCTTCGGCATCGGCGCAGCTCCACCAACTTCGCAGCCGATGCAGCCGGTCAAGCCCGACCTATCGAGGACATCCACGTCGACGAATGCTACCGAGATGCAAAGCGTCGGCGGCGGCGCGCCAAAGAAGCGCTTCTCAGCACTCAAGAACGTCTTCCATCGATCTGACAACCGCAAGGAACAGGGGTCGTCGTTTGGGATGAAGACGCCACCACAAGCCCAAGGCCAATTTCAGAATTTCGTTCCCGGGCAGCAGCCTTTCAAGCCGACCCAAGGACAAATGCAGGCTCAAGGACAATCGCCACAGGGCCAGCAACTCCAGGGACAGTTCCAGGGCCGACCTCAAGGACCGATCCAGGGGCAATTTCAAGGTCAACAACTCCAGGGACAGTATCCCGGACAATTTCAAGGTCAGCCTCAACAACAGCCGGGGCAGGCCCAAGTCCAACCTCAAGCTCAGGGCCAGTTTCAAGGACAAATCAGACCTCAGGGACAATTCCAGGGACAATTTCAAGGACAGCCTCCTCAGGGGGGCCAGGGAGCTCAAGGTCGGCAAGGACCGAATCAGTCACCTCATCAATTTCCCTCGCAGAGCTCTCCTCCTCCAGGTCCTTCTCCTTCAAATGAATTGGGACCGCGGCCCGGTCAGCCAATCCAATCAAGCTCTTCGTTCAATGGGCCGGTTTCCCATGGTCAGGAACAGCCCGTCACCGGCCTTCGGCAGCCAGGGTATGGTCTGCCGCAGCAGCAGCAGCAGCAACAGGGTACGTTTGGGGATCAAGGTGCTCGAAAAGTCTCAGGTGGTGGGATGTTGGGTTTCTTGAAGAACAAGATGGATCCCAAGAATAAAGACGCACCTACCTCTGGGCCACAGTACATGGCCTATGGTCATCAACCACTGCCTGGCCATATGCAACAGCAGGCTGCCTTCGCTCCCGGTCAGGGACAGCAACAAACCCAGCACGGGATGCGGGCTCCTCTAGGTCCTGACGGCAGCTCCCTGACTTCTTCCGGGCAGCATGAGCCCCATCCAGGTCAGCTCGTACTCCCGTCGCAACTGATGCGAACCGCAACCCAGAGCAGCCAAGGTCAGTCGTCGGCTTCCGAGTCGCAACCAACCGGCGGCGGACGTCAGCCGCCCGGGAATCTCTCCCCTGTTCAGGAATCCCATGACCAATCCCCCGTGCAGAAGCTGCCGCCGCTGCCGCAGCACAGTCAACTCTCATTCCACAAGGATCAGACCGAGCAACTTTCAACCCCGGACCGCCAGCTGTCGTCAACGCCATTCCTGCAGCGAGCTGATGATGAGGCTGCTGCTGCTGCTGCTGCTGCCGCTGCGCAGCAAGGCCAGACCAAGCTCTTTGATGCCACCCCCGCCGGGTCCGCCATGGAATCTCCCGTGTCGCAAAAGTCGCAGCCGCTCTCCCACGCAGCTGCGCTTGAGCAGGCTCGCCTCGATAACGAATCTCCTCTCAGCCTGAGGCAGGCTATTGCTGTTCCGCAGCCAGGACCCGGTCAGACGTATGCGCAGGCTTTCCGCTACCCCGGAAACACACCTGTACCTCCCGGGCAGGTTCCGGCTCGAAGGCCGCTTGACGGACCCGTGGGCAACCAGCCCGGCCAGAACAATTTTGGTGCGCAATATCTTCACCAGCCGCCCATCAACCCCTCGGGCGCCGATGCCGAACAGGGAAGAAGCCCGTCGGGCCCGTCGTCGTCGCAGCCGACCACTGCTCAGTCGCAGGACATCTTGGACAGCAGAGCACCCTCCAGGCAGTCCGTTTCTGCTACCTCGCCGAGCGTCGAGACACCATCCATCATTGCCCCTTCTCAGGGCCTAGCACCAGGAGGAGCGCCATCAGGACGTCCGTCGAGCCAGCAGTCTTACCAGTCCAGTATCCGGCCCGACACCAATCAACAAGGCGGCCAAGCCGTGCCTCCTCAGCCGTATGCTGCCGGACAACAACAACCTTCCCCTTGGTCGGCCCCTCAGAGCGGTTCCCAGCCTCCGAATCGGCAGCCATTCGGCCCTGGCGGTGATATTCGCCCAAATGGCAACCCAATGATGGCCAACGCAGTGGGCGGCTCTCCGCCTCAAGGTCAACCTCAATCTCAATTTCAACCTCAGTCTCAACCTCAGCCTCAGTACCGGGAGAAGGAGCAAAGCACCATCTCGAAACTATTCAAAGGTGCCAAGACTGCCTCTCCCGTGATGGTTGGGTCAGAAAAGGAAAAGGCGACCAAGTCATTCCTCAGCGCGTTCAGGGGCAAGGCTGGAAAGCAGCCGGAGCACCAACCTATTGCAACGCCCGGCCGCATCCAAGCGCTGCAGAACCAAACACCTCCAATGCAGCAGCAAGCTTACTCGCAGCGGCCGCAACAGTTTGCGTCCCAAGGCCTGGGCCCTCAGCAGCAACCCCAGCCTGGAGTTGGTCATCAGCCTGGGGCGCCAATCCAACAGTTAAAGCCACAGCAAGGTGCTGCTGCTGCTGCTGCTGCTGCTGCTGCTCCGGCTCCGCAGCAGCAATCCGTTCAGACTCAACAGCAGCCACCACCCAGGGGGCCCATGCCCACCGGTCCACAGTCGTCGCCGCCCTTCCAACAGCAAGTGGCATCTCGCCCGGGGCCTCCCGCTGCAGAACCCAAGTACGAAACGGTTCCCATCCCTCAGTCGTACCACTTTGTGCACGCCGAAGGACGTCTTGTCCCAGGCCCGACTGGGTTCTACGTCGGACTTGCGCCTCCAGGAAACTGGCCGCCGAATGCCGTGCCGCAAGGAGCAGCACCGTTCATGGTACCCCAACAATTTGTTCCGACGTCTGCCGTCACTCCGTCAGCCCCAGGACAGCAACAGCAACAACCACAACAACAGCTATCTCAACCTGGCGGATGGGGTCAGCCGTCGGCACCCGCCCCGCACGCTCAAGCTGACGCAAACGAGAACTTTCAAGGTCCTCAAGTTCCTGCTTCTGGAACCCCGGTCGCGTCGACTCCTAGTCCGGCTCCTGCACCTCAGCGAGAGCCTTCTCCTATCGTGCGGAAACAGCCTACACCTCCTGCTGAAGTCCAACGCCAGACGCCTCCCGCCGCGGCCGGTCCTACTCAGGCATCCGCCCCTCAAATCGACCAGCAGCAGTCACCGGTGCGTCAGGGCACGCCACCCCATGTTGGTCAACAACAACAACAGCAGCAGCAGCAGCAGCAGCAGCAGCAGCAGCAACAGCAACCGTTCCGTTCACAGCAGGTGATGCCGACGTATTTGGGTCAACAGCAGCCAGGACAAACCGCTCCAGTTTCTCGGGAACCCGACATTTCACCTCAGTCATCCACACCTACTCCCGCACCACCTCGGGGCCCTTCGCCAACTGTATCGCCTCCTCAGCCATCGCCCCCTCCTCCTCAGGTCCAGGCTCAGGTCCGGCCGACACAAGGTCGACCCGAGCCCACTCGGTTCTACAGCCAAGATAGCGATACCTTGCCATCCCGACCTGCTGTCCAGTCTCAGCAACCAATTAGGCCTCCCGGCGCCCCATCGTACGGATCATTGCAGGGCTTAGCACCGACTCCGATGGCTGGCCACCAGCGTCAATTCTCTGCTGGCAACGGCCTCGCATCGCTGCCCTCGCAGCAACGCTATCTTCAGCAACAGCGGGCAGCATCACCCGAAGTCCAGTCCCACCAGAATGCTGCTTCTGCCCAATCTCCGACCTCACCAGTCAGACCAAACGCAGCAAGAGCTGCCTCAAGCCCCGTTCACATCATCGGCACGCAGGTCATTCCTGCAGCCCCGCAGGAATCAACAAGAACAGTCAGTCCAGCACCGTCTTCCACTCAAATTCAAACACCGTCCGCCGACCTCCGTCTGCACACCCCAACCCAACCGCAACGAATTCCAGAGGACAACGTTTACGACGCCACTCCTCGCCACTCGCAGTTCGCCTCTCAACCGCAATCTCAGGCGCAACAAGAAGCTCCTAAACCTTCATCGCCCCCTACCGAAGACACAATCGTCCTCGCCACCTCCTCGTCGTCCTCGCCCTCGTCCGGTGCCCCCAAACCCCACTCCCGACCTCTACTCCCTCCCTTGCAAGCAACCTCGAGAGACGCGGCGGCCGCCTCGGACATGGACGACTCGGACTCATCCGACCTCGAGTCCCCCATCATAGCTTCGGCCACCGTCGCGACCCTGAAGCCCGCTTCGCCCAGCAACAACACGACGCAAAACGGCATCACGGTCGCCAAGGAGAACATTGCAATCTTTGAGAGGGCCAAGAAGAAGGCCGAGGAGGAGAGGCTGGCCGAGGAGAGGCTGGTCATGGAGGAGAAGATTCCCGTCTTCGATGATGACCACCATCAATCACAGCAGCAGCAGGGCAAGGAGGAGGAGACAAAGTTGATTATGAGCGCCACCAGCTATCCCGGTCAGGAGTGGAATCCGTATGGGGATGGTGGGTTTGAGGAGTGGGAGTGAGTAGATCAAGGATATATATGAATGAGGGTCAATTGATTGAGAGGGAAGAATTTAATTTTTTTTTTCTTTTTTTTTTTTTCGGATATAATCAAGGTTTATTAGTTCGGAATTTTTTTTTGGTTATTTTTTTTTTTAAAGACTTTTTACTTTTTACTTTGTCAATCATCTAATCTACTCGATTTTGTTTACTTTTTATAGTAAACTTAGCCAGCGACGGCGTTTATTTATTTTCCTCTCTTATTTCAGAAAGAGTTTGAAAATCTCTTTTGTTTTGTTTTGTTTTGTTTTGGATAACTGAGCAGCAATGGGTTTTTTTTTTTTTTTTTTTGTTTTTTTTTAACTTTATTGGATAATACATGCATGGAAGACTTGAAAAAGGGAATTTGAAAAAGGAAATTTTATCTAAAAGAAAAATGATGGTTTACTTTTTGAAGTTTTATTTATTTATTTTTATACCTATTTTATCTTGTCTAGTTTTATAGTTGAGTAGGTAGTTTAGTTACTACTCACTTGAAGTTTATATATATATATATATATATTACCCTACCTACCTTAACTACCTTGCACTTGACTTGAATATCTAATTAGTTAAAGAAAAAATGACATGATGTCTGCCTTACTTTTCTCGGGATATAAGATACGAAATTTAGAACACGTACCTACCTGCCTACCTACCTTGTCCTTTGACTCAATAGGTAAACAAGGTATTCAAAGAGTTAGAAAAGACATGATGCTTTCTTTTTTTTTTTTTTTGGGGGGGGGGGGGGGGGGACGGGTGGTTTGTTTTATTATAAAAAAAAAAGCAAAAATTTAAAAACCCAAAATGCGGGAAAAAAAAAAAAAAAAAAAAAAAAAAAAAAAATAAAAAAAAAATTCTTTTGG
>MU865038.1:0-20434 GCA_033576145.1 Cladorrhinum samala | reverse complement strand
CCCACCCCCCCCCCCAACACCCCCACCCCCAACCCCCCCCCCCCCCCCCCCCGCGCGCGGCGGCCCCCGCGCGGCCGCCGCCCCCCCCCCCCCCCCCCCCCGGTATGTTGTATTCTCATCAGAAAAGCTCTCATTTAAAAACCGAATATGCGGGAAACAAAATAAGAATAAGAATAATAATAATAATAACAATCATCTTCTTTGGGGAATCCAATCTTTCATGCCTAATCAAACTATTTTGTTTCTCTCTTTCCCATCGTTCTCTTTCCCTGCTCTTTACACCAACCAGCCTTGGAAAGAAACTAAAAAAAAACTTTCTCTTTCAACTTGTTTCTTCTCCCTCGAAAAAAAAAAAAAAAAAACCAATTCCATATCAATACATACACACACTTAAGCCAAGCCGGCCCCTATCCCCGTTCTTCCCCCCTTTCTGTGATTTACAAACCTTGACGGAACATTAGAATAAAACAAAGGAAAACGGAATCGTCCTTGTATAAAAAATAAGGAGAAAACAACGCCAAACCAATAATACAAACAACAAGGTCGAGAAGAAGAAAAGAAGAGAATGGTTCGCTTTTTAAACCCCGAGTAAGAAGAAGAGGTAAAAAAGCAAAGTGTGGAGAAAAAAAAAGAGTTTAAAAAAATGCAAATGACCCAAACGCCGATACTATGTGCAAATGCCCCCCCCCCCCCTTTCTCTTTCTCTCTCTCCTACACTCTCTCCCTCTATAGGCCAAGTAGGTGTAAAGAGACCATGTCGAGTTCAAGTTATTAAGACATTAGGTTTTGCTGATAATTGTAACCAGAATAAAAAGGGTGGCAAAACCGATAAAGGGTGGTATGAATGTAGAAGGTATGTAGGTAGTAGGTATGTGCCAAAAGTTGAAATAAGAGGTAGTAAAAAGGTTTGCCCACCCACCCCTGTCTTGGTGTCAATTTCAGGGAAGGAACGGGAGAAAAAATAATAACAATAATAAAAAATCAGGGTATCGCAATAGACAAATGTTTTGCCTCGATCTGTTGGTGCTGTGTTGAAGGGGCTAATGATTCCGCAACAATTTCTGGCGTAGGCGTAGATGTTGTCGTCGTATCCGTCGCGACGTCCGCAACTTGGGGCGTTTGTTGTGACGAGACAGTCTCGATTGTCTCGGCGGTTGTATCCTTTTCAGGTATTGGCGGTGGAAGTTCCTCAGCTGTTTGAGCATCGGCATCTTTCTCAGGGGTTGGTGGAGCGGCTTCCTTGGCAGCCTCGCTGGTAGAGTTCTTCCGGGGTATCCTGGGTAGCTCCTCAACATTAAGCTCGGGTGTTTTGGATAGCTCAATGGAGACCTTGACAGGGCCCGTGACATCCCTGATTCTTTCCATATCATGGCTCGGGCGAGGACTCCTGTCGCCGCGAATGCTGGGAGCAGCACTAAAGGTGGCCCGGTGTGCGTGGCCAGCCGGCACAACTCCGCCGCCTATCCGGGCCCAGAACATCTGCTCTCGCAAGCGCACGCTCTCTTCCCACGCTGCCTTCTCGGCGTCCTCATCGTCTGTCCTCCAGTGGCCATCCTTGACGATGCGAAGAAAGCCGAGAAAGTCGCAAGTCGACCGGACGCGTGCGAGACAGTACCTGCAAAGGGGGTGCGAATTTTGATTCGAGTCTGATTCGCTGGTGCGGAAGCGGTGCGTTCGGAGATAC
Source organism: Cladorrhinum samala (assembly GCA_033576145.1). Lineage (NCBI taxonomy): Eukaryota > Fungi > Ascomycota > Sordariomycetes > Sordariales > Podosporaceae > Cladorrhinum > Cladorrhinum samala. The sequence continues at coordinate 18,750 of MU865038.1, read as the reverse complement.
TGGTCCTCTTTCCTCGATTCCCCACAGAGCGAGCATGGGTACAGCTCCGGCTTCAGGATCCTGCCGAATCGGCCGGTGGCTGTCGACGGAGCAGGCTCAACCACCAACGATCCCTCGGCCATTGCTGAGATGACGCTGCGACGAGCCAGCCAGGAAAGCCCGGGAGCAATATCTAATCGAAGCGTCGGCTCGATATCTTCGGTGAGGACGCGTTTGTAAAACTTGGTCTCCTTCAGATTTGCGAGCGTATTCGGTGTCGCTGATGAGCCGGCGCTGACCGAAGAGGCTGGAGTGTTCGGCGTTTGCGGCGACGTCGCAGGCGAAGCCGAGAGAGAGGCGTTAGAGACGCTCCCGCTGGTAACGTGAGACGAGACGGAGCCGAGGCCCAGCCCCAGCGATGTCAAAGTCGAGCTCGAAGCGGACGAGGGAATCCGCTGTCCCGAATTTCGCTTCGAGGTGCGCAACAAATCTCTAAACTCGCCATAGGTTGTCAGGTCAGTCCGGAGGACCGGGTGGACCAGATTTGTGAAGCTGGTTGGATAGGATGGGTTGATCGAGATGGAGGTCGAAATGCTGCGGGAGTGAAGATGATGGTGACCGTGATGGTGAGACAGGGAAGCTGGGGGCCCTTCGATGTCGAGGGTCTCGAACTTGCTGAATCCTGGTGACGATGGGCAGGTGCCCGGTAGCTGGTCCTCCTGCTCCTGCGTCATGGCCTCCATGACGTTCTTTAGTTCGGCCAGCTGCTCCTGTTGCGATCGTAGAAGCCCTTCCGTGTCGGCGAGCTGCGCTTTGAGCTGGTCATTTTTCCGGTGCAGCACCTCCTGCTCCGCCCGAGCTTCTTCCTTTGCCGAGATGACCATCTTGTTGGCCTCTTCAAACAGAGCGGCCGTGAGATTTTCCAGCTCTTGCTCGATCTTTTTCTTTTGCTGCTCCATGTCGAGGCGCAACCTCTTCTCCTCGGCGACGCGAGCCAGCAGTTTCGTCTTGTCGGCCTCGACGCTCTTCCTCCTCACCCACACGTCGCCGGCCAGCATTTCCCTCTGCTCCTCGACCTGGTCCTCGAGCTGGCGCACCCTCTCGCGGGCCTTTTCCAGCTCCATCCTCGTGGCTGACAGGTTATCGTCCAGCGTGGTCTGGTGGTTGATGGCGTTTATGAGCTTGGTGCTGAGCGTGGCGACCTCTTGGTCGAGGTCGGCGTGGTGGGAACTCGTCATGCTCTCGGGGTTCGCAGGGCTCATGGCCCTGCTCCTGGGATCCGGGATCGTGTTGAGGTCATTCTCGTCGATTTCGGGGGGAGGAAAGAGTCGCCTCGGCTGCGGCGTCGAGGGGCGGGACCGGGAAAGGTCGGGCGTCATGGACAGTTCTGCGATGGAATTGGCTCTGGCATGAGACGGCGACGGCTTGGGCGAGGCGGATCGCAATATGCTCGAGATGGATCTGTTGTGAGCAATCTTGGGGCGGGCGCTAGGCTGCATGGCCGGATGCGATGACCAAGCGGTCACCGCGACGAAGCTTGACCACAGTGTGTTAGTAACAACGGCCATGTGACACTTCGCAGAGCCCAAGAGTCAGGCGCGACGGATGGGCGGCTTATTGATGTGTGCAGCAACATACGGGTAATCCAGCTTGGAGGCTCAGCCAAAAGGACCACACCAGAGACTGGCGGGTCCTTGTCAAGAATAGAAAAAAAAAAAAAAAAAAAAAAAAGCAAGCAGCCCCGGCTTGGATGCTATTTCCCTGAGGTGTCGTTTATCGCGCGGTTACTGCAGGGGACGATCGTGTGTATTCCGATCCGTGAGACAGCGAGATGGGATGTCTTGTATTCTTCTCGAGTTGAGGGGCGTGCGTGAGGTCAGCCGACGATTTTAAATCAAAAAAGAGGAGCGTGCAGCTGCCATCGGCTCCCCTAGGTAGTTACTGTACAAGACTCGAGGATTCGTAGTCCAGGAAAAAGAGGAAAAGAAAAAAAAAAAAAAAAAAGGCTATAATCTGGCCAGAGCGACACAGGTTGAATCCAAAAAGATGGACTGCAGAAGGAGACGGCTTCTCCGAGAACGAAAGCGGATGCAGCAGGTTGACGAGGTATTATCTAGATTTACATACAATACCATACAGTCCTTCAACGTTTTGTTAGTTTGCGACCACTGACAGGCATTATTTTCTCAGGGGGACAGGGGTGCGGGGGCGGTCCCGGGGTGGAAATATTGCTCTTCCCAGATCACACACAGTTCAACAATCACAGGAAGGTCCTTATGATGTAAAAAGAAGAAAGGGGAATAGTAGAGGGGGGAGGACTGTAGATACTTTTCAGATAAACCAGAAATATTCATTATACTTTTTTTTAAAATTATTAACTTTTTTTTTTCTGCTCGCTATTGAGTTGAAATGAAATTGGCTTCCTTTCTTTCTCGAGGAGCAAGTCTCGCGCTAAGCACTGGCGCCCCGCCTGGGATGCGTTTTACGGGAAGGCAAAAAGTGGATGCCAGGGCGCAATGGCGCTTCCAGATTGAGCTTGAACAGCCAAACTACCCATTTTAATTTAAGCTGGAAGAGGGGTCTTTGCCAGGTCCACAGCAGTCCCGGGCGGCCTGCCTGTCTGCTGCGACGTTTGACAAGTTGTTGAACCCAAAAAGACGCAGAGGGAGGAGGAGACAGCCCCTCCGTGAGAAAAAAAAGTCCATTCAGCCAGCAATCAATTCCAATAATTCTGGTCCGACATCTGCGGCCCGGAAAGTCAGCAGCGACCTTCAACCATGGACCATGGACCAGCGACCATGGACCATGGACCAGCCACCGGGCGGCCTGAAGAAGCGGTCTCTGTGTCTCTCATCAAAGGAATGGTTGCCAACGCATCCCGTCGGCTTGCTCGTGTCCAGGCCCGTGGGCCGTCGTTGGCCAGCCGCAAGCAAACAGAGAGCATGTGTTCGATGCAACCACAGGATGATGGACAATTGAAAATCCCCGAGCTTCTCTCGTGTCAACGTCATCGGGCCGTCCAAGACCCGGATTTCTCGTTCCAGAATCCAGGGCATTGCTTAAAAGCGCCTGTTATGCGGCTCAGCATGGTCAGTGCGGGCATGGAGCCTTTGCCGCTTCGGATTCGTTTCCGTGGGACTCGTCGTCGCAAAGCCGAGTCGCGCCGGGTTGCCGGCAAATCACCATGGCAGATGTTTCTTTGCTAGCTACAAGCATTATGGGGTCATCTGTGTGGATGGGCGACAAAGCTGAAAAGAGCTCCAATTATCATCAGTCAAGAACCTGTATTCAATAACTAGGTGGCTTCGCTAGTTACCTCTTGCTCGGCCTTGTCCCCGTCCCGTCCCGTCTTTTTTTTTTACAAAAGCTTCCATCTCCCTTGTCGATCATTTCCATATGCGCATCATGCTCTCTCTCAGTATAATACGTGTAGCCTCGAAAACCCCCTTTTTCGACTGAAACCATTTTGGCCTCGCGCATCTGCATTCGTCTGGATTCGAAAGCCAAGAAGTCGTGAGCCAATGTCGTACGAATGAATATCTTGGGCACTGATGAAACTGTCTGGTCGATTATTGGCATTGGCTACCGGCCAAGCCATGGCTGAGAATCACCTGGATCACGACAATTGCTGATGATTGTGCAGGACGAACAAACAGCGGTCAGCCAGGCTTCTGTAATAAATCAGTCGCAAAAGCACCTTGCTTCGGGGCATCACTCATGCGAACCATGATGGGCCAGAGACATGATCGATATGTTTTGTGGCCTAGCAGAATATCACGTCACACACCAAGAAGAGAGTTTGCCATTACTGATCGTGAGAATATGCAGAACCCCAAGCGTAGCGGGTGGGGAGGGGCATCTTTGCCAGTCAACAAGGTGATGCGGTCTCCTGATTCGGGCAGTGATATCGGATTTGGTGTGCAGGGGGTATGTATGCACTCGAATGAAACACCTTTTATGCACTCAGGTTACCTGCCTAGGAAAGGAGGCGTTCATCGTACAACTCGACTCCTTGCTCAAGTCGGCAGTTCGATGCAACAATCTAGTATGTCTAGATACCATCACTACTGGCCGCCTTGGTTATGGGCGATAGATAAGACTGGCAGGAGGGTCTGTGGTCTGTTTCGATCCTATTCAATCATGTATGTATGTACAGCACATACACACAAGCACCGAATGTTGTCAAGCCCCCCGTTTGCGATTGCTGACGGACCAGGCTCTCGAGTCTTTGGCCTGCATGATTCTGGCCTCTGTCCCGTTGGGATATGTGATAGCTCAGATCGGGTTGCGTGGGTGGGGAGGCACGGCTCAATAGACTGCCCCTGTGGAATAGAATACGTCCACGCATTCGACGACGACGAAGAAGAAGAAGAAGAAGCAGAAGAAGAAGAAGAAGAAGAAGAAGAAGAAGAGGAAGAAGAAGAAAAGAAAGTAAGGAGGCAATCGAATTTGAGCTGGGATTGAGTGACAAGTCCTGGTAGATGGATCTCCCCGTATCTGTTTTCTCACGAATATATAATCGAGCATAGCTACCTACCTAATATAAACAGACCAATTCCATATTTGTTTTTCCATGCCCCTTCTGATATAAGCTAATCACAGCTGACAATTCTCCAATTCACGTACCACTCCTGACCCTTCACTCCCTCTACCCGCGACCATGGATCATACACAGTCGGGCCAGACTGAGCGTGGAGGTGGTCAACTCTCATCCGTCAATCCGACAGGAGTCATCTTACCCTCAACTGAAGCGGATTCGAACGAACCCAAAGAAAAGTCCAACGAAACCGGTCCCAGAAACCTTGATGAAGATGATGGGACAGATTGGAAAGATGATGAGTTTGGATTCGAAATCGACCCTCACGATCTCTTCAAACACTTCCATCACTTGCCAGGCTGGGAGGAGTTTTTCGAGCGGTGGTGTGAAAGTGAGCTCCATCGCGAGCATCGCGATCTACGCTTCTAGTTTCTAACGCCCGTCTCTCAGAAAATAAGGACAACCCTGCCTTTGTGATATATTCGGCACCAGCAACGTCTGAGGCGGCGTCGCCGCGAGCCGCTTCGCCATCTCGGGATTCAGAACACCCGACTTCAACACGCCCGGCGGCCGAGGCACCTAACAGGGAAGACGTGCAAGAAGAAGGCAAAGGCCTGCAGGGAGGCGATGATGCCAACAACTTCCTGGACAGGAAACGACGTGTTGAAGACCCAGTAGGACAAGCTCGTCCAAAGAGGAGCAGAAGCTGTACTTATACTTCTTCTCAGCAGCCGCCGCAGCAGGACGCTCATCGCCACGAGGCCATCAAGACGAGGGGGGATACTGAAGAGCAAATCGCCACCAACAAGAGCTCATTACCCTCGTCAGAACCGCTTCCCAAGGAAGTCCCGCTCCTGACACTCCCCGCTGAATCATCAATTCCACCAGCAGCGGCCAGCAATAACAGCCCTTAGTTTGCGCATATTGCTCGGGTCGGATGCGAACAAACAATACCGACAGTACCTACTCTGTCATTCAGGGTTCGCCTTACCAAAGTGATGAAGACTCGATTGTTGTTTTCTTCTAAGTCCATGATGTTGTTTCTTTTTTTTTTTTTTTTAATCAAGAAAAAAATAAGAAAAATACGCAACAGTAACGACTCACGACCTATTCAAGATACATCATGATGTTTTTTTTTCCTCTACATATAGTTAAGAAGAAAAATTATTTATAAAACTGAATCTATACCTGTCAGGTTGTCAAAGTAGACCTGTATACCCCCCACCCCGCGTGCCCCCTAACCCATGAGCACCGTAAATAAAACGCCCCACCAAAAAGCTAAGGTAGGTAGCCCGCTGCGTCTGCCCCACCAAACAGCATTTTGAAGCTTCCCTCGCTCGCGCGGGGTCAAAAACCCATGGGAACCCAGGCTGCGGGTGGTTAAAAGTGTTTGCCAAGAACAACCCCCCCCCCATCCCCCTCTGTCTTCCAAAGGCTCTGGAAAGCTTTACACAAGTACATACCTTCCTTCCTACCTACATATGTAAGGTATTATTCAAGCCAAACAACTGCGTAACACCTCACCAAGCACCACCACAACCACCAAAGAGTCGCAAAACCCAAAAGGCAAACAAAATCAAAAGAAAAAGAAAAAAAACTCTTTTCCATTCCTCAGCTGTTTGCTTTTCTATCGGTTTCGCGCGCCCGCGTCAATTCGAAAAAACATTTTAAACTCTTTCCCCCGATTTAACCAACCCCAAATCGCCATATTCAATCTTTTAAAGGGAAAACAAGAATCAAAACCTCGCGCGCGTGGTTCGGTGCACACACACACACGCGATATCCCATTTTCGTTTCTCTATAAATCGACCTCGGCCCCCGATCCTAATCCTAATCCCGTCCAAAAATTCCATTGGGGAGAGCCAAAAAAAGAAAAAATGTCAGACAGACCATACAGAGGAAACCATCGCGGTGGTAGAGGAGGAGGTGGCGGCCGCGGAGGAGGAGGAGGAGGAGGTCGGGGAGGTTACCACGGAGGATCCAGCAACCCGCAAGGTGCAGCCGGAGCCGGAGGGGGAGCCGGAGGAGGCGCCGAAAAGGAGAGACCCAAAAAGGAAAACATTCTCGATCTCAAAAAGTACATGGACCAGAGGATTACCGTCAAGTTCAACGGCGGGCGGGAAGGTTAGTTTATACCCTCCCAAGGAGTTCCCCCACCCCTTTCAACACATAAATGTCGGAATTTGTTTTTGGTATGCTAATAAATTTGTCAAAAAAAAACAGTAACCGGAGTTCTCAAAGGTTACGACGCGCTCATGAATCTAGTCTTGGACGAAGTTGAGGAGGCTTTGAGAGGTATGATTTTTCTAATAAACAAATTTCATTATAGAATAGAATCCCCCTTCCCCCGGGCCCCCCCCCCCCCCAAAAAAAAAAAGGCAGAGTCGAAACTGACAAATTCATTATTATTTTTTCTTTTATAGACGACGAAGGAAACGAATCGTCCAGATCCCTAGGACTGGTCGTAGTCCGAGGTACCCTCCTGGTGGTTATCAGCCCGGTGGACGGTAGCGAGGTCATAGAGAATCCATTCTTGCAGAATGCAGGTGGAGGGGATGATGATTGATTTTTTTCCGGTTTTTTTTAGGAGGGAAACGCGGGGGGGGGGGGGGAGGCAGGGGGAAGATTACCCAAAATAAATCATTCAAAAAAGAATTGTAAACGGGAAAAAAAGGGAGGGAAAGGGAGGAAGAGAGAATGGGACGGATAAGAGGGGGGAAAAAAAGGGGTGAAGGGGGGGGGGGGGGTGGAAAGAGAATATAAATCTCTCTTATAACTTGTTATTTGAAAGAAAGAGAGATTAGAGAGGGAGAGAGATAACCATTTCAAAGAAGGAGTTACGGGGGGAAGGGGGGATGATGAATTAGGAACAAAAAATATCAAAAACTCTTTTTGTTCTCGGCCCCCCCCCCAACCCCCAACCCCTAGACCAACCCCCAAACAACCCCATCCAATAACTTGTGAGAACCCAAAAGAATAAAAAGGCATGAGAAATGAAGAGATCCTTTTTATTTTACAAGGGAAAAGACCATCTTCAAAAAGAAAAGAAGCAAATTTCACGCTAAATAAATATACACAATTAAAACAGAAAAAAGAAGAGGAAAAAAAAAAAAAAAAAAAAAAACCTAATTTCTGTTTCTCCCACACAATTTGCACAAGTAACCTGATACCTATCTAGCTAGGTACCTATCTACTCCCCCCATTCGTTTCCAAAGAGATTGACTACCATATGTGCGAATGTATCATCACACTGATGAAGGGGGTTTTGAGTGTTTTTGCTCTCAACCTTTCTTTCCTAAATGGACTCTTCTGACAAAAAGAAAATAATTACCACCTAACCTAGGTACCTACCTAGATACCCAAACTTACCCCTTTTTCTGAACCCTTTCAAATGAAACCAAGTAAGCAAATACCTTTTGATAAAAAATATTTTGAATGTTTTTGATTTCATTTTTATAGCTATGAAATAAACAACCACAAACGCTAAAGTAGCTAGGCTAAGCTGACTACTACTGCTATCTCAACCATCTTGTTGACTTTTTTGTTGCTCTTTTTTGTCCCCCTTCCTCGCCCTTTTCCCCTTCCTCGCCCATTTCCCTCGTTCTTTCCTCGCTTATCGCTCCTTATTCACCCTCAAGTTCTTATTACATACGAGTGTAAATATATATACACACACACATATATATATATATGCACACGAGTGTCTGTGAATGTCCATACGGAATCGTCATCCCACAACAATCTTTGGTTCTGCTTGTCTTTCCTTCCCCCCGGCTGCCTGCGCTCCAGCGCACTTCTACTTCGGTACCTCTTTGTTCTCCCTGGCACATCAATCATACTCAGATGCCCAAGCCATCATTCCTCATTTGTTGATTGCCTAACACGCCATCGCCAGATCTGAATCATCTCTCCGTTTCTTGCTGTTCCCTTTGATTCTAGGAGTATGGCCCCCTCCTGAGTCGCATGTGGCCCGAAATGAATGAAGGAGAATGATTAGGATAGTTGAGCAAAGGCATAGTCAATAGATGAAAAGGAGTTAAAAATTGGTGGTTGTATAAAGGTTGCTGCACTGGCATCCCGAAATTCTGTTGCTCTGGCATCCCGAAATGCTGCTGCATTGGTATCACAGCAGATCGTTGTCTTGGTATCATGTGATGCCCCTCCTAGTTGGACCCCGGAGCGCCTTTGCTGCTCAGGGTCGCGAGTTCATTAAACGCGCGATTGAGCATCTGCCGGAGCTCTCGATATGAAATAATAAAGACAGTCTCGCCGTCGCGACTAATCAGCTGGATCTGCTCGTCCGTGCCCGCATCCAGCTTGGTCATGCAGCTTATCATGTGACCAATCCCGAGGTCTGGTTTGCCGTCGGCATCCACGCGGTGAAAGACATAATCGCGAAACAGTTTGAGGTGGTAGCGCTCGCCGGTCTCTGACCAGTCCCGAGCGGCTCCCAGGTCGCCTCGCTCGTTGATGGTCGCCAACTTCATCATGAGGCGGGCGATGCGGCCGTTTTCCAGTTCCATGTTCAGAATTTGCGTCTTGTCCTCGGTTTCCTGGCCCAGCTGGTCGCAGTAGATGGCGTACTGGACCGCGATCATGCTGAGAAACCGGTCGATGGTCATTGGGGCCTCTGATTCCGGACACTGCGCCGACAACAGCCAGACGACGGCATCCTTGAGGCGATCCGACAGCTTCGGATGCAACAGTTCCCGCGCCTTTTTAGGATCGCTGGGCGTCGCAACGGTGCCGCCGGTGGCGAGTGAAAAAATAACGCCACCAAATTTTACCAAGTCCTCCTGCTGCAGTTGTTCCATTGGCCGCAAGTCGATCCCGTAGCGCGTAACGTCGACGATTCCGCATGCCGCGAGCCTGATGCGGTGGTTGTTGTTGCTTCCCGTGTTGATGTTGTTTGCCGTGTCTATGATGATTTTGCTGAGCTCGACGCATCTGGCTGCGAGCTTTTGACTGTGGATGGCCCTGAGCGCACTGGCAATTTGACAAATGTAGCTCCAAAGCACATTTTCTGACACCTGGTTGTTCTTATACCGTCCGCCAGGAGTGGCAGAGAAGTGGTAGTCCTGCAGGGTCTTGGATAGCGGATGAAAGTCGTATACAAAAATGAGGGAGCTGTCGTTGAAATTCCTGGTGGTGAATGCTTCGTAAATGGTTACGATATTCACGTTCCTGATCTTCCTCCACTCGCTCATCCTCTGGAGGGGAGCCTCGGAACTCAGCCCGAATCCCTCGATCCGTCTCAGAGCAAAGTATCGTCCGTACCTCGTGCTGTAAGCTTTGTACAGCCAGCTGGGAAACCCAAACGACGAAATATTTTTCTTATGATTAGTGTCCAGGGGCATCAGCGCTTGCCATTCGCCAATGGGAGGCAGCGTATTATCTAGCTTCGACGTCAGGGCCGATGTCGGCGGGGAACGGAAAGAGCACGGCCAAGCAGCACGACTTACTGGGCAGAGTCTGCTGGGTTGCAAACATCTTCTTTTGACACTCCTCCCTGTACCTTTGTGGTATGAAAAAGTCGTAAGTGGCTTTTTGGTGCGGCTGTAGCGTTCCTTTGTAGGCATCATATGGTTGGTACAGATGGTAATTGGGTAGTTGAGCCACGCCGGCCGGCAAACTTCCAGGAGGCTGCGGCGGGTACATGGCATTCTGGTCGTAAGGGATGTAGGCAGAACCGGCGGGGACTCCTGGGCCTAGACGGTTAACGAACGGATCGGCGTATAAAGGGCCGCCGGCGGTTGCAGCGCTGTCATGCGTCGCGCTGTTGGTACTGTTTGATGCCGCCCTCGTATCGTAACTGGACGGCGTAAAGTCCTGGCTCATGGCCGTGAGTGCTGAAGGCTCGGCGACCTGGGGCATGCTCGATGCCGCTACGACTTTCGTTCCCCTGGGAGTGAAGGGTGCTGCATTGGCTGCCTGGGAGGGCAACGAGGTGGTGGTTTTTTTGCCCAAGCTCTGCGGCTGGGCCGATGAAGGGGTGAAGGCGGGTGACTCGACATTGAAGCCTTTCCTCGAGGAACTACCCATTTTGTTAGAGTGTTTCTTCGATTCAGAGTGATAGATATTGCCGAAAGGTTTGGTGGCTGAGTGTGAGAACGGGCACAGTTCCGTGGTTTAAATAGTGCGCCACCGCCATCATCACCACCTCCACCACCGCGTCCACCACGTGCAGGACTCATGGTGGACCATCGGGTTGCTTCTTTCCCCAGAGTAGAAAAATGGAAAAGGGAAGGCAGGTGCCGGGCACTTACAAGTCTGGCTGGGGAGAGGATACTTTGTGCTGATCGTGTTTGAAGCTACAACCTGCTTCTCTATATTTGCAATGGCCATATATGGTGATATTGCGACAGGGGATGTCGCCATTGTCTACTCGGTGCCCTTTTTGTCAGCGACGGCGCCCTCGATCTACGCGGCCAGATAGCAACGCAACCCACCCCGACCCTTGGACCTCGGCGATCCGATCTGGCGTCGCATGTCGTTGTTTGAATATCGTGTCGCCGCCATGTCGGCTGCACGGATCGCTCAGGGGAAAGAGAGGAAATAAGCAACTCGTTGGCCGGTACTACGATTTCTGCAATTCGGATACATCAGCGCGGGGTTCGTTCGCGAACGAGGACGCTTCCACAGGCAGGCGGAGGGGGAGGAGGCCTGCTGTGTTTGCCGGCTTCGGCCAGGAGGCTGTCGCGGAGAGAGGAGAGGCAGGGCTCACTTGACAATGGCGGATCGCTCCCATATTTCTATTCGGTATTTGCGGTGACGAAGAAAAGCTGGCGATAAGGCACCCATGGATAGAGGGGAGAGGGGGCCTGCGGTGGTGGTGTTGATTGGTGAAGGGTTGGATCAGACACAAAGGAACCCCCCCGGGAAAGCTGCCAGCTCTCCGACAGCAGCAATCTGCCGTATGCCGTCTGCCGTGTGCCGTCGCGTCGCGCTCGGGACCCGTCCGAAGCGAAAAGGGATCACGGCGGGGAATCAGATGCGGTCGAGAATCGACATGCTTACGGCTGGCGACGTTGGACGGAAGCTGGAATGTCTGAATCTTTGGGGCGCTTCCCACCTGAAGAAACCAAGGGATGGGTGCAGTGGGTGTTACGCTAGTGCAGTGGGCCCCAGAGCTCTGCTTGTCTTGGCTTACAGGTCCCCCAATGTTCAGCCTTTGACTGCGTGAAATTCCCAAGCATTTCCACTATTTTTACTTTACATGTGTATGAATAATTACGGGCTGTCGAGTGAGGAGGAATCAACCCTTGTCATCTATTCAGGTTGTTAGAATTGGAATTCACAGCAGAGAAATCATGGCCGTCGTAAAGGCTATATACATACATACATATATATAGCGTATCTCGTTTTTTGGGTGATTTTTTTTTTCTTTAAAAAAAAATTACTGCACACGCGCTTGTATATATACATGTATCCCCCCACCACTGTGCGTTTACGCTTGCAAAATAACATGCAACGGCCTTTTTGATATAATTACGTATTGAACGGAAACGCGCAGCTCAAAGCGGATCTGCTGGTCAGTGCCCTTGCCGGTTGGTGCCGTCAATCTGGAACGTGCCATCATTTATTCGTAAGAATCGAGCATACGTACCTAAAGGTACCACCTTTTTTATCTTGCTGATCTTTTGGTACCTGCCGCTGCAGCCTGCCGTGGACAGCTTTCAGTTCCAAACACTTGGCCAACCTACCACCACCACTACCACCACACCATCACCATCACGACCACGAGGTTGGAAACAAACTGCGACTTTTTTGTAACCTTTTTTTCTTTTCTTTTTTTTTTTGCAAAGCTTCCACCCAGCACCTCGGCTCGCTTTTTTGGACATGGTTACGGTGCAGCAGCCGAGGAAGCCAGATTACTTGTTCAGGCACTGACAATGGCGACCGACACCGATTTCGACGTCAGCCAGCTTTCGGCCGATGAGCAGCAGGCCTTGCAGCAGTACCTCGACGTCACGGGCCAGTCAGTCAAGGACGCTGTCCCGCTGCTCGAGAGATCGCAATGGAATGTTCAAGTCAGTAGTAGTGTCCTCCCAGGTGCTGCCGGGGATCCAGAAACTCATGGGTCGTGCAGATAGCAATTGCCAAGTTCTTCGACGGCGAAGGACCCGACCTCTTAGCTGAAGCCCAAGCTGCGCAAGACGCCCCTCCCCGAGCCGCCGCGTGGCACGGCAGCCTTTTAGATACAGACGACGACCAAATACGTGTTGCGTCGCCGAGATCACGAACCGGACCCGCCCCCAGGGTGGTGCCCCAGCAGCCCGTCTCTTATCAGCTGCCGGGCATATTAAGAATTCTCTTTGCTCCGTTGACGATAACGTGGTCTCTGTTCAAGGCGGCATTTTCCTTCTTGGCCTGGCTGCCTCAGTCCCTTCGGCTGCCGTTCTTTGCAACAACTATCCGACGGGGGCTTGGTCGCGCAAGCAGTGCGAGTGCTACTTTGCCCAAGGAGGCAGCGCAGAGGTTCCGGCGCGAGTTTGAGGAAGTCTACGGCTCCCATGGATTGCCCTTCTTTGAGGGTGGGCAGGCCCAGGCGTTGGACGCGGCCAAACGAGACATCAAGTTTCTTTTGATGGTCTTGGTTTCGCCCGAGCACGACGACACCGACAACTTCATCCGAAACACTCTGCTCGCTCCCGAGGTGGTGAGCTTTATTACTGACGCCGAAAATAATATAATCATTTGGGGAGGCAACGTGTCAGACCCTGAGGCGCATCAGGTTGCCAGCGAGTATTCAGTTGTCGAGTATCCATTTTCTTGTTTGGTCTGCCTCACACCCAAGGAGGGAAGCACACGCATGGGCACCATCAAGAGATGCTCGGGACCCATGTCGGCAAGCGTGTATCTCGGCGAGCTCCGCAATGCCATCAACAAGTACGCACCCGAGCTCGCCGGTGTTCGCGCCGAGAAAGCTGCGCAAGAGCATGCTCGCAACCTTCGCTCCGAGCAAGATTCGGCTTACGAGAGATCGCTCGCCCGTGACCGCGAGAGAGCGCGGCAGAGACGTGAAGCCGAAGCAGCGGCAGCGGCTGCTGAGAAACGTGCGCTCGAGGAAGCCGAGGCCGCTGCACGACTGGAGGAGCTGCGGCGACAGTGGAGGAAGTGGAGGGCTACGACAATTGCCCCCGAGCCTACAGACAAGAACAGTGTCCGGCTGGCGATCAATATGCCCCCATCATCTGGGGCTGGACGCATAATTCGAAGATTCAGCGGCGAGACGACGATAGAAGAGCTCTACGCCTTTGTCGAGTGCGTTGACCTGCTGCAAGAGCAGACGCTGGACGAGAAGGTCGAAAAACCAGAAGAATATGAGCATAAATACGGGTTCCGGATCGCGTCACTCCTGCCCCGAGAAACCTTTGAACCCACAAACGCCATCACGATAGCACAGGCTATGGGCAGGGGTGGGAACTTGGTAGTCGAGGAGATAATACCGGGCGAGGAAGATGATGAAGAAGCAGAAGAAGAAGAAGAAGAAGAATAGTTTCGCCGTAATCAGAGTTGGTGTTCATGATGCATTCATTAATGGCTCGGTTAAATTAAAAGCAATCAACAGCGAAGATTTGGGGTGTATCGGGGACAAAGATAAAAAAAAATATGCGAGAAAGCCGTCATTTTCAGAGAGGTAGAGTTATTATTAGCGTGACGGCTTGTCAGGTCAATCAATGGCCCCCACCCCTCGAGTAGCAGTCGTCGACCAAAGTGTATTAAGGTGTATGTTCAAAAAGAGTTGATATTGATGCCGGGAGAGCTTGCGTGTTTGGCAGTCGTGGCACGGGGCTGAGCGGAACATGTGGGCTTCCGTCCCCCTCTTGGCGGGCCCCGGACATACACTCAGCATACACTCGAGCGGAATTCTCTTTGACAACCAAAATTCCACAGCAGCACAGAACCTTGGCCTTGGCTTTTTCCTTTTCGATGCGTCCCGTAACAAGCTTGGCCCCATGGTTGCCTAGTCTGGGGTTGTACTACTCGCAGGCACCGCTTGGATTGTTTTAAAAAGCCTGATGGATCAAGATAAAAAAAAATAAAATAAAAAAAAGAGGCTTGCCTCTGAGAAACTATTTCCACATCAGCTTCCTCTCTCTTCACCCTCGGATTCCGACTATGTAACAATCCGAGGTGCGTTTTCTTGTACTGCACAAAGCACGGCGCAAAGCACAGCGGCGAGAAGGTCTCACATCTATCATTTTATAATCCCGACCCAGCTCCCTCGGACCTAGACCTGCTGTGGACAGACGGGCAGACGGACAGTTAGACCAACGGACCCCAAATCAGAGGACCCTTGCTGCTTTGTGGGTTGGGGTGTCATTAATTAACCACCCAAGCACGCGCGCGTTGCACCACCGAGCACCACTCACCAGTCATCCCCGGGGTTTACTTACTGTCCCGTACATTAGGTTGGCGGCCAAGGGTGGACGGCAATCAAACGGCACAACCACCTGCCGATTTGCGGTAAACGGCGGGATCGTCAACGAAAACCGATATTGGTATTTCCTTTGAAATCGTCGGCGCTTCCTTCTGCTTCCTCCTTCATTCGGTTGTTTCGTTCCAACATATCAACAAAACTAAGAGATCCCTCTTGCGATTCCCCGGGCGAGCTGGAAGATGAAGGGTTTCAACATGAACAAGGTGCTGGGCACCATCAAAAAAAGAAATAGTGAGCGACGCATTTCAAAATGTCAAAAGGCGGAGGGATGGGGGTCTAGACTTGTGGTGATCATGTATACCTATATAAAGAAAGCAAGACGCTAATGCGAGACAATCTTGTCCACCGTCCTGTAGCAGCCAGCTCCGACAATCCTACACTCTCAGTCGATCCCCAGAACGACACCCCTGAGAGCATCGCTCATCGCTGCGTGGTACGAAACGAATTCCCCTCGAGAACCTAACCTTGACGCACACCCTGCTGCCATCTACTCTGTCTTGGGCATGATCACGTTGTAGCTAACCGGGGACGGCTCAACAAACAGAAATCGTTTTGCGAATCGCGCGGGAGCGCGTCGGGCGACGATGTCGTCTTCCTGCCGGCCATCGTTGAGGCGGCCGTCGCCTCTCCGGCCGCCGCGACCGAATGCGCCCGTCTGATCCGGAAATTCATGGGCAGGGACTACTGGACGAAACCATCCTACCAGTACAACGCGATCATGCTGATCCGGATTCTTTGCGACAACCCCGGCCCGAACTTTACGCGCAACATGGACAAGAAGTTCGTCGACACGACCAAGGAGCTGCTCAGGTCGGGGCGCGATGTCAGCGTGCGCCAGATGCTGATGGAGACGCTCGACACGTTTGAGAACACGAGGGGTTACGACGAAGGACTGGACATGATCATCGATATGTGGAAAAAAGAAAAAGAGAAGGCTTATAAAGCGTACGGTGTAAGTTCTTTTCTTTTTTATCCATCCAAAAATTTTGCAGACTTCGGGGTGAAACTACCTAAACTCGGGGCAGTAGCCCAAGTCTTAAAATTCTTAGAAAAAAGGCGAAATGGTAAACTAAACGAGCACACCGGTTTTTTACAGGGTCAATCAAACGCTCGCACAGCATACGTGCCGCCTTTCCAGGGACAGTTTCAACAAGGCCCCTATCAGCAAGGTGCTTACCAGCAGGGCCCATACCAACCCCAACCAGATCAGCACGGCCATGGCTCCTACCACAGAAGCAGGAGCGGCGGCAATCGCCTGCCCGACCCAATCGAGCTCGCCAACAGACTGGAAGAGGCACGCACGTCAGCCAGCCTGCTCGAACAGGTGGTGGCCAACACGCCCCCCTCTGAAGTCCTTTCCAACGACCTGATCAAGGAGTTCGCCGACCGGTGCAGCGGCGCATCCAAGTCGATCCAGGGCTACATGTCGGCGACCAACCCGGCACCGGACAACGACACGATGGAAAGCATGATCGACACGAACGAGCAGCTGCAGCAGGCGCTAAATCACCACCACCGCGCCGTGCTGCAAGCCAAGAAACATCTCGGCATCGGACAGACGGGGGATAATGACAGGTCGAGCACCTCACTCCCTCAGATTACACAGCAGCAGTCTTCGTCACAGCCTGTTTCCCCTCTAGAGTACCGACCACCTGTTCCCAGGAAAGTCATAGGTTCCGGGCAAGGAGGGAACGGGTTCGGTGCAGGAGGAGGAGGGGGCATGGGCATGGGTATGAGCGGCGGCGGGTTTTCAAGAGGGAGCGGAAGTGGAAGCGGAAGCGGAAGCGGAAGCAGCAGCAGCAAAGGTAAGAAGGCCACCACGTCGTCAGGCCTGGATGCGTACCATGCCGCCGCGGTCGCGGGACCTTCTTCTTCTCGCCGGCACAGCTCGGATAGCAGCAGCAACGATGATCCGTTCAGGGACCCAGCACCCGAGCCGGCGTCGTCGTCGTCGAGGGCTGGCGGCAGTTCAGGCGCCGCCGACGGGCCGCCAAGGCTCTCGTACGAACCGTACCATCCCGGGTTTATGGGCGACAGCAGCAGCAAGCCGAGGAAGGCGGAGGCGCTGGCCGAGCCGGTCACGCCGGTTTCGGATGATGAGTACGAGGAGGATTTGAGGAGGGCGAGGCAAGCGGCCGCTGCGGGTGGCGGTGATGCGGTGTCTTCTGTTGCGCCTACTCAAGATCCGGGCCCTGTGTATCGGTATTAAGAGGTGGAGAGGAGAAATACTGGGGGCGGGGGGGGTTGTTCTCTAACTCTTTTCTTCTTTTTATCTTTGATGTTATCATTATTTTATGGAGGACGGGGCGTTTGAAACCTTCCCCCCGCGCCCCCATTTCGATCTGGAGTATATAAGGGTGGATTGCAGTGATCGATTCGTAAAGGAGCGTGATTTTTTTCTCTTTTTTTTACAACAATGTCAACAACAGCAGCAGCAGCAACAGCAGCAGCAGTAGCACCAACAGCAGCAAAAGTTGCCTGCCATAGATTTGTGGTGAGGGCTAGCAGTTATTTTTTATTTTTATTTTTGTTTTTATTTTATTTTTTGAGAGGGAGGGGAAGGGGAGGGGAAGGGGGTTGAAGCTCGCAAGAGCTAGGAGGAGGAGGGAGATTTTGGTTGAAACAAAGTGTTAATATGGGGGATGAAGAAATAGGGAAGGCAGAAGAAGAAGAAAGAAAGGAAGAAAGGAAGAAAGAAGGAAAGAAGCAAAATATATATGGCTCCCTAACATAACCTAACTTGCCTTAGGTATTGCGCGTCTTTATTTTTTTTTTTTTCTTTTTTTTCTTTTTTTTTCTGTTGGGGGGGGTTTGTTTTCTCGATGTTGAATAAGCATGTTTGTGTCTTGAAGAGTATTTACATATTAAGTATTTATTTGAAGATTGGCCAAACCTCTGTTTGGTTTGGAAAGAGTTTTGCCCATATTTTTCGGTTTGGTATTTTTTTTTTCTCATTGGGGGTTTTTTTTTTTTTCGATAAACAAATCATACGGTCGTTTTATTTACGAGTTACCACAGCTACAATACCCATATCTATATATTCTTCTTTTTAATTTCTCTTTTTATACATTTATCAACGCAAGTCGCAGAAAGATAAAAAAAAAAAAAAAAAAAAAAAAAAAAAAAAAAAAAAAAAAAAGAAGGTAGACTAATCAAGTACGTGTTTAGGTCATTCTTTCAACTCCCCATGGTGCTCTATATAGCAGTCTTGCGCTACAGTAGCAGACTTTTCGAAAGATTTACTCAGATTTATATGTATATATATATATATATATATATATATATGTTACTTTTATATAAGCATATCTATTTTTTTTTTTTTTTTGGGATCCCAGTTCTTTATCGTTTCCATTTTAAAACCTACTTTCGGTAAAAAAAAAGAGGGTGGGAAAAAAAAAAAGGGGGGGGGGGCCGGAACCGATCATGGGCTTTATCGAGATGGATCGTTTATCACTATAGTCAGTGAGCGAGTGAGTGAGTGTGAGTGAATGAGCGAGTGAGTGAGTTTATCTAGTTGGTCTGTACGTACATACATACTTTGGACAACGACTTCTTCAAGTTATCTCATGTCCCACTCATTTTTGATAAAAAAGCATGGGTGAGTGGTTACGAATCTAATGGTTTGTCCTCATTATTAGACTAGGATGAGTTTGGATTACACTTGTTGGATCGATTTCTGGGGGGGGCCCCCCCCCCCCCCCCCCCACCCCCGGTGGTGTTTTTTTTTTTTTTGTTGTTTTGTGTTTTTGTTTGGGGGGGGGGTTGTGTTGTTTTTGTTGGGGGTGTTTGT
>MU865037.1:0-104745 GCA_033576145.1 Cladorrhinum samala | reverse complement strand
AAGAAAAATTTTTTTAAATCCAACACACCAGGGGTTAACAGGGGGGCGGTGACCATAAGTGGTTTTGTCTCGGGGCCCTTTTGTGTTTCAAGCCCCCCCCCCCCCCCCCCCCCCGCAACATATTAAACATTAACATTAAGCACTGCAATCAAAAGCACAAAACCACAAAGTCACGAAATCACAAACACAACAAGAAACGCAGCAGGGTTTTTTCGTGAAGGCCTAATTCCATTGCCAGATAACGAGTAAAGTCTTTTGGCATACCAGCGAGAAGTAACTCGGACGGACCCGAGTATAATCAAAGACCATGCAGATATCCTCGCATATCCTCGTCAAGATATCTCCGAGCTACTGACCGCGCCGTAAAGTGAAAAAAAGAAAAAGGAAACCCTCCAATCAATTACCGGTTGCCACGGTGGCCGTCGCAAATCGACGACAGCCAGATAAAAACCAGATGGTAAAGGGCACAGAAAAAGCTCCCCTGAACGAACCAACCGAGGGATAAAAAGACCACCAAACTCAAGCCAACGGATTCATCCATGTCTTTTGAGTTCTCGTGCGTCCCTGTCCTAAACAATCCGAAAAAGTCGCAAAGAAAAAGCGAAGGAGACGTCAACGAGACCGGAACGCCGAGCAATGCCAAAGGACAAAGCATACGTGGCCGCAGAAGAAAATAACTGAGTAAATCAGAAAAAGTCTTGATGATTTTTTTCCCCCTTACGCCGCCCAAACGCCGTGTGATGAATCATGTTGCAGTAATCTACTGCATGGGGCCCGGGGGCGGGGGACCCTGGGGAGGGTTTCCGCCGTACGGAGCGCCAGGGCCACCGAAGGGACCGCCAGGACCGCCGTGGGGAGGCATGCCAGCACCCATGTAGTGAGGGGGGGGAGGGGCAGGGCGATAGGGAGTACCGACGCCAGAGTTGTTCTGGGAGCGGCCCCAGGAGAGGCGGACGCGAGAGTTGCCGATGGGGTAGCCTTGCATCTGGTTGATCGCCATCTCGGCAGCATGGCGGTGGACGAACTGGACGAAGCCGCAACCCTTTCCGGGGGGGATCTTGACGTAGGTGATCTCGCCAAAACCTTGGAAGAAGGAGCGAAGCTCATCCTCAGTCACATAGCCGGAGAGGCCGCCGACGAACACGGTGGTGTTGTTAGGATCGGTGAATTGGTTCATGGGCTGCATTGGGTTAAAACCCGCACCCTGGTTGTAGAAAGGGGGAACACCCCACATGGGGGCAGCCTGCCCCGCCACCGGAGGCATCATCTGGTTGCCAGGCTGTCCATGTCCGTATTGGTGAGAGCTAAACGATAGTCAGTAACTTGCTATGTGGGCATGGCTGGGAATCAATGACATACCGCGTCTTGGGGGTGGCGGTCGAGATGCGCATCGGGCGGTTGCCGCAGTAGACACCCTGCATCTCGACGAGGGCACGCTGCTGGTCCTGCTCGTCGCTGAACCGAACAAAGCCGTAGCCACGCGACTGACCGGTCATAGCATCGGTCATGATCTTGGCAGACTTGCAGGAAGGAAAGCGAGCCTGGAAAAGGGAGACAAGGACGAACTCGTTGACCTCGGGACCGAGATCACCGACGAAGATGCTATACTCGGGGCCACGGTCATCGCTGGGATGGTTGTTAGCATATCAACCAGGCTACAGCACGGAGTCGACTACTTACCGGCGATCAACAAGACCGCCACCAGAAGCCCAGTTCAGCTTGAAGACACGCTGCGAGTTGGGGACAGGAGTGCCGTTCAGAGCAAGAGCCTTCTGAGCAGCCTCGGGGGTGGAAAACTCAATGAAGCAGTAGCCAGCATTGCTAGAGACGCTGTTAGGATGCACTCTCTGTGACAAGGCCATCGTTGCGGGGTACATACCCAGAATTCCGATCGCGGATGATCTTAACCTGGACGTTCTCGGCCAGAACACTGGAGTAGATGTTCTTGATGAAGTTCTCATCCATCCAGCCTTCCATTTCGCCCATCCAGAGCGTCTTAGCAGCCTCGTTGCTGGGGGCGGCGAGAGTTGTGGGAGCAGAGAAAGTCTCGCCGCTTCCGTTGAGGGCGCTGCCGTTGCCGGCCGCGCCCGGGGCGCCGTTGGAGACGTATTCGGACATTTCTGTTTATGGTCAGATTGGTTGATACGTAAGGAGAGTTGGGATTGGAATGTACAAGGAGGAAAGTGGCGGAGAGGAAAAAAAAAAAAAAAAAAAACGTCGGAGGTGCAGAAAGAGATGGTAAAAGCAACCGAGCGACCCGGTCGACTACCTCTCTCATGAGAAAACGGGGGAGAAAATTGCGACTTACTTGACGAACGAGGTTGTCAAAGATGTCGACGTTTGTGAGGATGATGGTTTGAAAGAATCTGGAGAAGGAGACCAAGTTGGTTAGTTGTGCTGGATGTCAAATGGTCTAGTTGAGCAGAAGTGGTGAAGGTGAATCCCGGTTGTGGGTGAGAGGTTTAGAGACTGAGGCAGATTTCGAAAAAAGAGTGGAACTCCACAATCACGTGCGACTCCACGTGCCTTGTTCAAGAGTGAGAACTGTCCAATTTTTTGGAAAAAAACAGGGTGTTTTGGGAGTGAGGTTGTTGGGGGTGGTCAAAGTGTGGGCGTAAATCAAAACAATGCGGCAAGGGGAAGATGCGGGTCGTTGGTCAACTGTTGACCACGCACGTGGGGCTTGATCTGCTTTCTCCCGTCCTAGAAACCAGACTGGAGGAAGAAGGAGCGAACTCGAACAGCATGTTCCTTGTAAACGCCAGAAGAAGGCCAAACTTGCCCCGAGTGTGTAGTGCGATTTGGCCTGAAGCAACTTTCTTCGGGCATGAAAATCTCGCTGTTTGTGACTGAGGATTGGCAGAACAATGCTTGACTAATCGCGCTGCTACCTAAGTATTCCAACACGTCTCCCCCGCCAACTGCGAGATCACAGACTGGACGAGCTGATGTAGTAATGGTGATGAGTGATCTTGACAAATCCGTTGATCGAGAGCAAGGTGCAACTGGCACTCAAAAACTCGAAGACCGGTTGCCAGAAAGGTGAAACGCCCCGTGAGCAGTGCTGGAGACGCTCGTGTTGAAGTTTGAGGGCAACAGAAGGCCGATCCCAGGTGAGAGACCCAGAAAAGAGCCCACTGTCGCACAGCAAATCGGCGCGAACTCCAGCTGGATGCCGTGAGCGAGAGGATTGCAAAAAAAGGGCGAGAATATGCCAATGCCAGAAGGATGAAGGAAGTGTAACAGAGAAATCAAAGCATCATACCTGGTGAGCTCGTGATGGCGTCGAAATCGGTCTCTTCAGCGATCGCTGGGAAGTTTAGGAAAGGAAGAAGGAAAAGGAAGAAGGAAGAGAAAGTCGGGAAGCGAATTTAAGGGAAGAGGGGAGAAGACGCGTGTGGGGTCTTTTGGGCTGCGAACTCGCGCAGATAGATAGGAACTTTGGGAAGTAATGGGGTGTGCGTGATGATAGTTATGCGAGCGGTGTGAGGATAGAAGGGCGAAAGAGCTTGAAAGCCTTGATCGGTGCTGGGAGCTCAACCTTGGCAAAGCAATTCCCAGCAGATCTTTGATGTTCTCGCCCCGACTAATCAATACCCGCTCGCCGTGATGTAGAGTACCTATCGATGACTAGAATTCGAGCCAGCGATTTTGAGCGGATAATGAGAACGCAGACCCAAGGACTTCCTAGTCTGCAGATGAACAAAAACAAAAGAACCTACCGATAGATGGCAGCACCGGGTAAGTCGGAGCAGGATAGGCGAAATTCACGTCGAGCAATGAGCTCCCCAGGATCCTACAGCAAGTAATCAGAGTTAGCATGGCTTCCTGGCAGAAGTGTTTGTTAACTGAACGCCGAGGCATAGCAGGCCCAGAAAGAAGCAGCCGAAAGGGCTTTGATAGCCTATACAACATCCTTCAATGGCAAGACGACGGTTGGATGCACGCCTGACCAAGACGAAGACCAAGACGAAGACCAAGAGCCAAAAACAACCAAGAGACAAACCACGAGCCAGAGCAACAGATATGTCGAGTATCTGCACCACTGAGCTGTGACATCCCGAACCACAACACCGCGCCTGTAAATTCCAACGAGATATTCTTCAGAGAATATCGGGGTTTCAGATCATGATGATAAACAAAATCCAACCCTCAAGTTCCACGGTCCCTAGACAGTGGGTACACCGGTCGAAGCAAGGGGATGTCGCCTGAATCCATGGCCAGCTTGGTCGCAGATGCGGTGATAGAATCCCACGAAACGATAGAACAGTAACGAGTGTTCTGGCCAAGTACCTGGCGGCGCGAAGAAATTGTTCCAGATGGTAGCAAACAGAGCGGTCAAGCCTGGTAGCGGAATCCCCGACTACCTCAAAGTATGCCGAATAACACCGGTAGCGTGGCTGAAGAAATATCAGGGAACATGGAGAAACCCTCCGAGGCCGCCTCCGAGAAGGTGTCCCAACAAGCAATGATGTATGTCGGAACAAATGGCATCGAATGCCGAAGCGAAGAAAGGGGCTGCAGCGGCTACGCAGCCGTGAAGCGTCGAGACCAACAATTGCTGGTAGCTCCGGCAGTGCCGTCGATTTGGAAGGATCATCTTGCAGGGGGTAAATCTGAGCCGTTCTGAGAATGGACTCTAAAGCCATGGAACGGAGCAGCGCTGATCAGGAGCAAGATACTCGAAGCCGAGAGCAAAGCAGAAATGCGCAATGCTAGGTCGAACAATACAAGAGGTGGAAGATGAAAATGATGTCGAAGCCGCCTAGCTTGCGGCAACCAGAATGGGGTGGAAGCAGAGCTATCTGCCAACACAAGCAACCTAGGGAGAGGGGTTTGCATCCGAAGTAGCCTTTCCAACCGAGATGCTGAGACGCGTCGACGAACTCCTGATGTCATCGAAAAAGCTCGCCGAACATGGCTAGGCCTAGGCAAGGCCAGGCGGTGCCGGATCAAGCAACGATTTCGAGATGCTGACCATCCAGTAACGCCAAGAACAATCACCGAAGAAGTGCTACCGAAACGAAGTCAAGAGGTGGTGCGATATGATAGCCAACGAAGAAAACGGCGCAAGAGCTGCATACCGGCAGGCAGATCTCGTTGATTGACGCCATTAGGTGTTCTCCAGTGGGAGGAGAAATGGATATAAGGTTGAAGGCAATTGGTCTCGGCACCGAAAGAAGCGAAAGACCCTCGGCGAGAACGTAATCGAACGGGCATCCGAGCTCCGGAAAGACCAACAACGCTTTAAACTCAAGAGCGGATGACACCGACTGAGGGGCTCGAGAATATCGATGCCGTTGTCGAACAGATGATAACGCTCAATCCCTATCGATACAAACAACACAGCCGCAGAATCTATACAAACGACTCTTGGTTATGTCGCAGTAAAGCCGGCTCGGTCCAAACATTTTTTTTTTTTTTTTTGGCTGGTTCGTCCGTCCAAGAACATCGCTGATGTATCCAATGCCCGTCGAAAAGAGTAGCAACCCCGAACGATCCATGTCCAAGACTGCCGCACCAGACTACCACCAAGCTAAGCATCCGATAGCTATCCCATGTCGAATCGACACTAGCTACAACCGTGAGGCTCAGGATACATGACGATATAGATTCGACAAAGAACAAGTAGCCCGAGCTACATCCTGAAAGCCAACCCAGTCTTCCCTGCCAGCTGAGACAGAACCAAGATGCGAACGTGGGCTATGATCGGACGCCTCGAGGCGTAGGACTCCAAAATTGAATGGCGCATGGGCTGAAAAAAAAAAAAAAAAAAAAAAAAAAAAAAAAAAAGCAAGGGGAAACACAAAATGCACTTACCAATCAAGAATTAGGGAACCAATGACGATGGAGTAGAACCGAGCGCAAGATTGGTCAGGAGCAGAAGACAGGACTCTCTCGCGGTGATCGCTACACGCCGTGAAGTCAGAGGAATGGCGAATCGAAGATAGATGCGAGATCCGAGCGAGATAGGAGAACGAACTCCAAAAGATAAAGTCTGTCAGTTGTCTCGTCAGTAAATGTGATAGCCGAATGCTGCGATATGGAGACCGTGACACAAGAAAAGAAATCCAAAACAACAAAGACTCTCAGGTCCAGACAAAACTTTGACTTGGTTGGGATTTTCCTGGCAAGGCTTGAACCCAGATCCTTGAGACCGCTCCGTCGCCTGAACACGTTGCTCGTGACCTGATACGCTACAAAGCGCAAGATGCGAGCTCATTGGCAGCAATCAATCCCACGGCCCCAAATCCATTTCGTGCAAGTTACGACACGCAGCGAAACTGGACAACCATGAGCCGAGGTCGATGTTTCAACGTGAGTCAAGAATACCCAAAGTTGGACCAGAGCAGCGAGTTGCGGCTTTGGATGCTGAAGGTGAAAGCTGGTACCAAATAACTCGAACGAAATTAGCTGCAACGCAGACTCTTCCGATTCATATAGGCCTAGCATGGCTTGACTCCATGTCCCAAATTCGCTCGTGCCCTAATTCGCTCTGGGCATGTGTTGAAGACCGCCAAAACGCCCACTTTTTCTACGATATTGAAACTTCGATTCCTGACACGAAATTCGGGACATCTGCCAACCAGCCCACACTCTTGCCCTGTTGAGCGGCCGCATTCAGCAGAACCCAATGTATATTTCCTCATCAAAAATTCGAGAGAGTTACCGCTCGCGAAAGACCGCCGATCGAGAGTGATGACAGGACATGGAGATGGTGATACAGGCTGGCCGATGCAGGTCGCAGTTTGGATACGAAGTGCTGGCAATCTGGTTCGATGGACGTGTAAACAATTGAAAAGGGGCCAACCCAAGATCTCAATTGCCCCACCATCCTAAGCTCAGCCGAAACCCCGCGATTTGGTGTCCCATAAAGCGTTGAAGCTCCAGTCCAGGTCGCTTGCGCACCCAAGAATCACAAATTGCATTCGAGACAAGGGCGTTGACGTGCCGCCGAGGTATGGAGGTGTATTTGTCCCAATTGATCGTCACGCCACATGTGATTGCGTAAACGCACACAGCCAAACGCTTCGGTATCGCCGGGAAACCGCTCGCTCGATTATCATGCGGATTTAGGAGGGTCACGAAGAATCGAAGGTCCGGTTCGAGCTCGGGGGCAGAATCGGGTGCGCGTTTTTTTGGCCATCAGAGGAGGTGTATCGCATGTGCTGATTACTCGTATTTTTCGTCCATCCATCCAGCTTTCGTATTTCCCCGAGCAAGAGTTTTTGGAGCCACCCCAAAAACCACAACCAGACTAATACCAGACAAGTCCAAGACAAATCACAAACAGAAAAACAGGAAGACTCGGGATACAAGAAGACATGGAAGAGAATTACATTCAAGGGGAAACAACAAAGAGAAACACCACAACTTACTATCAGGAGCACCAGGCAATTAAGCACGGCTGGCGGCAGCTAGATCTGGAGAAGAACGACACAAGCGCTGGCTAGAATTAGTCTAGGAAGTGATGCGAGGCTCAAAAGGAAAGGACCGTGCCGGATGAAGGCGGATGATGCTGAAAGCTGGTGACAGGGGAAAATTGACGTGGTGTCGTGGTGTCGTGCCCGGAGTGAGTGGCGACTGTGGTCGGCACAGAATTGAGGGAGAATCCAACAACACTTAAGCGCACCCACAAATGAAAAAACAAGAAGCGCAAAATGATGCTTTTGACGAAGCCGCAGCAGTACAGGTCGCTACGATGGGAAGGAAAAGAAGCAAGAGAAGCACACAGAGTGCGCGGGCGGAGGGTTAAAAGGCCAGAAAAAAGAGAGGGAGAAAATAGGACGGTGGAGCGTGTGCGAAGCAAAAGGAAAGCCAAAAAACTGGGAAAGCGCCCAGGGCTTGGAGACTGAACCAGCAACAGACACAGAGAGGCAATGGATTTTGGGTGGGTTGGTGGGGAAAGGGCCAGCCCACTTGCAAACCCAAAAGCGGCCGACCCGGGCGCAATGCTCGCGTCAGTTCCCACCTGTCCTGCCAGCCTGCACCCTGCACCTCCAAAGTGTATCTTAGTGCCGGGGTCCACATCCAACGCCCACTGACCTCGTCTCGTCCACCTTGAAGGCAGCCAGAGGGAGCCTCATGACGAGACAAGAGTCGTGCGAATCGTGGGATTGCGATGGGTATGCTCAACGTTCATGCAGCTACCGTGAGCCAGGCTGGGGTCCTGCGCAGCAGCCAGGCATGGATGACACGATGCAGGGCCAAAAGATGACAGCCACTTTGAAGCTTCCGCTTCTGCCAAATCCATGTCCCAGGTAGGAAGCTGGAGCTCCAATGCTGGCAGCGGGAAGATTTCTGACCCATTGGAATGGAAGTCATCGGGGTCGTCTGCGTTGCGCGCGGTAAGGCAGGCACACGCAAGGGTTTTTATCAAGATGCCCTTTCTGCACATGATGATGCTCGTAGCACAACTACGGGAGTCAATGACTGACGGCGCGCACGCCGACTGGCGTGGGGAAACCCAATGAGCAATCAAGAATTATACTTTAGCTTGGGGAACATCCCGCAGGGCGGCTCGCACTCAATTTTGATATCATAGCCATGATGAACCGTCTCGATTGAAGCTCTAGTGTACACTAGGATGATCAAGTTGCATACCAAAAACAGAGAGCTGCTGGAGCTGCCGAATGACGGCGGCACCACTTCTGCCCACGGACCCGCTTTTTCTTTTCGCGACACATGGAAGTGGGGTTGATCTTGCGCAAGCCTGAGATCTGTGGTGGGGAATTTGCAGAAGAGTGGACGCAAGAGGAAAAATTTCTCTGAAGCAGCTCTTTCCAGCCGACGACCGAGCTTCCACCAATGCCACACGCCAATGTGTTTGTACGAACTGCAAGTTGCCGAGGAAGGGGAGAGGGGGGGGGCCCCAGGGAAGAACACTTTTCAACATCTGCAACCGGACATTCGTTTGTCTCTTTCATGCAGGGCTCGTCCGAGATGGCAATCACCCCTCGTCATTGCCCCTCTCTCTGCACTTCACGCGGATCGCAGTCTTTAAATTATTAGCAGCCAGAAATCCGAGGAGGCATATACCAGCCAATGTCAAAATCGATTATTGCTCGCTTCTTCGTGTGCGAGATATGGGTTCAAGGAGGAGCGAGTGTGTAACAATGTTTCGTTTTCGAGTGGTGCATGCTCTGTTGCCCTGCAAGGATCAGCTTCGACGGCGTCCTCCCTGGATGACAGCGGGGGTAGGCAATCAGGCAGGGAGCTCCCTGTTTGGCCGAGCTTGCCTGAGAGGTTCCACACTTTCTACGAAGGCTTCTAAAGTCAGATCGCCGCCGATTGCAACCTTTCCCAGACCTTGGAGGCTTTGTCAATCAAGTGAGAAGACGGCTGGGCAGCGCCACAAGCCAAAGCATATCAACCCCTGATCACTACCTATCTTGGGGACAAATATCTCGAGCAAATTTGTGCAAGACACCGAGCCTTCCGGTCTTTCGCTGACGCATCAAGCCGCTTCGTGGTGGAGTTTGACAGGGATGATGATCTGGAGGGGCACGGACTGGAAGCTGTGGAAGCCATGGAAGCTTTCTTGTCCATCTTCGCGCACGCCATTCGTCAGTTTGTCACCTTTCTCAGCTTTGCGCTCGATAATTACATGCCTCCTTCGAGTTCGACCAAGGGATCCATTCATCTGTCCGAGTGGATCGAGGCCTTTTTTTCTTTTGGGTTTCTAGCCAATGATACTTTCCAATCAATGTCTCGCGTCAAAAATGACTAACAGCAACCCTGGATTTGCTGATTCGCTTCGCTTCGCCAAAGTGTGGCTCAGTCACAAGGAGTGCCAGTGGCAGGCTAGTAGAAAAGTATCACCTGGTCAGGCAAGCTGCAAGTAACAAAACGGTCCATTTCCGATGACCTGCATGAATCAAATGACGAATCAGCATCTTGAATTGCCTTTTAGTAATAGACTATAGCATTGGGGCATCATCAAAATTCGATGTGGTATTATATCGTCATCCCACCTAGCGTCCCGCTAAATTCGGCATGTTCTGCGCATTTGTCCTCCTATCTAAGGGGAAATCTCGGACAGACTTAGCTCGCAATCATTCAATGCTCTGCTTCTGGGGTATTGCCCAGTAGCTATCTATCCACCTGTTCTTGAATTTTTTCTTTTCTTTTCTCCTGGCAGGAAAAAAACTCCTAAACTCTAATAGGTTGGATTCATGAGGATGTCGGAATATCTGGTATGCAAGTCAGTCAAACTGAAGTCAATCGAACTTCCTATGGAACAGCTACGTCAATACTTACCATCATGGCCTTCCAGTCCTGAGTCTCTCGATTCAGAACCCTAACTTTGCTTGATCATTCGATTCCTGCTAAAGTGTAGACGACGGCCGGCCCAATTTTTTTTTTTTTTCTTCATAAGAGTTCGGTTGTCCTGAACATTTTGAATTACCACTTGGCGAAGCGCGAACCACCAAACCAAACATCCGCCTACATTTCCACTCAGTTCGTGTCCCGGCCCAGAAAAATGAAGTTCTGGTCTCATCCAAGCCTTTTCAGCCTTCTTTTTCACACCAGCCGGAATACCACTCAAACCCGACACAACAAGCTGGCCACATATCTTGACCTCCAGTCCAACGAGGCCACGCCGCTCTTGGTGAAATGCGATTTTGAGTAACACGAAGCTTCGCGTCGGCAGCAGTCAAGTTTCACCACAACTACATCTTTGATGTCCACCGTGATCGGGATGAGCACGACGTGACGAAAGCGGCGCTGTCAGATCACAGCTCACGGCTCACAGGACAAATTTGGCTGTGTCTCATCACCTTTCACATGCTTGGATGAGCAGAATTGAAGCCCAGGTCTTTTGATTCGGTCACACTGGATCAATGTTTGAAATGACAAGGACTCTCTCTCCACCTGTCACAAAATTGATCTGTTCTAGTCTTCGCTGTATTTTTCTCGACACTTCACAAGGCAAACACAATCGTCAACTAGGCTTCCACCGCATGAATCTCTAGGGTAACTTGATGTTCTCTGGAAAGGAGACTTGACCAACGCACCTAGGTAATCAAGTCATGGGTGAAATCTTTCTTATCTTGATTGCAAAGTTGGTTTAAATAATTCGGCAACCCGGATAATCACATGATCAGCCATCATCACTTGGAAAGGAAGGCTACTTTGAAAAGTTGCAGCCAAAACAATACTTACCGAGTCAACTCACTCATGTACCAACGCGACTCGGAACCTATCCCCTCCTGGCCCGTCTCTTTTTGGATGAACCTGAAACACATGCACTCAAAATCCTGGTGGATTCTCAGAAAGTCAAGCACACCAAGGGAGGTTGATATGCCCATCCCCGCTCGAGAAAGAATTTCAGCTTTCGGGTTCTCCAATAAATTTCATGTTGCTCGCACGGAAAGTGGGACCAGAGATAGCTACCGACGTCCGACACCACCGGATTTGGATTTCCGGGAGAAAGGGCGGCAAGACTGCTTTACATGTCAAATTTTGAATTGTGTTTGACTAGATATGAGTCATGGAAAAAAAAAAAAAAAAAGGGTAGGAAACTTTGTGCTCGAACCTTTTTGGAATGAACATGTGTTTGTGGATCATTTGTTTTGTTCGGAGCCGAGCTCCGGAGGAACGCTTTGATTGTGTCACGCGGGTTCTTCACAAAGCTTGGGAAAGGTTTCTCTGATAGGCAACGGTCGACAGGGAAGGCAACCTTATCGGGGATCCGACACTGATTGATTGTGAGATGTGAGACTGCAAGGCAGTAACGCGAGGAAACTTGTGGCTCCTGTTGACCACCACTGCCACCACCTCCTCTTCCTCCTCCTCCGAAGCACGACACTTTCGGCATAAATCCCGATAAGGAGAGGAGTGGAAGCTCTAATACTCGTCGGGAAAAGAATTGTTCTGGCTACCCCGCAGGACTTTTTGATGGGTTTACCTCGCACTTTTGGCAGCCATCATGTTCACATATCGCCGCCATTCACGGACATGATAATGACTCTCTCGGACGATTCTTCTCCCTCCTTCTCCAGTGGTGGGCTTGTCTAGATCTTCATTAATAAGCTCGGATGAGCCAAAACCCTAGAGGGACCTAGTCTAATAATTTGATAATTGGCGTCATTCTTACCGCAAGTCGGGATGCACACGTGTCTGTGTTATTAAGTTGTGTCCTACCTTAGGTACATACCATGAATGACAAATACCACAGATGGATCGCGGAATCTCATTAGCTTTTTCTTTTAAGATCTGAGGAGTTTCATGTGACCTTACTATACAGCAAAATGGAAAAATTTAGATTTCCCCCATTGTTTAGTACGTATTTAGTAATATCTTCCGCATTCTAAGGTTTGAATGATATGTCTCCCCCAATTTAAATACGTTATAAGCCCCGGCCATTGATTGCCGTCGCGGATTTGAAGTTACGCTCCGTTGCCCGAGTTTCCATCTAACTAAGGTAGGTATTCTTGGTTTCCAAAGTCACATTCACCACGCCCATCTCAGGCCATTTAGGCAGTCGTAACCGCTGCGATATGAAGCGTTATTTGTGCTTTGCCCAAATCAGCACTTGATCTTTTTCCCGCTTCAATGGAACTCCCACTCTCACACACGGAGTTAACAGTTGCATGTGAACAAGAGAAGCACTTGGCAAGTAGGGAGACTCGATAATGAATAGGAGTTTCAATAGCAAGGTGGCTTTCACAGTAAGACTTTATTTGTAGGCCGTGCTAGACAATTCAAATGCCCCCGTATAAATTCTTACGATAGAACGCGTCTCGCGTTGCGTTTTTATCACTCAAGTCTCTGCAATTCCCACTGAACCGCCATTTTCTTATGCGCTGACGCGAAATGATCCGTCCATGCCTTTTCTGATTGTTCTCTGGGTGTTTTCCTTTCTGATGGTAAAAGATTCTCCTTGCGTTGCTTTACTCGGCAGCAGATCAAGATAGGAAGCACAGATACGATCTTCCCATGATGTATGACTATGAAGCAGCGGCGCTGCCGGTTTCTACGGTTAATTGATAGATTGACAGCATAATTGGGATTGGTACTTATCTCTGTCACATTTGCTACACGGTTGACGACATGATCTGGCTCATCGCGCCATGTAATTTCCAATGGCTAAAAATGCGAGAGATGAATGATTTACAGCCTCAAACCTGCTTATCAATTTCGAAATTTTGGTGGCCTTTGTCAATCGGTTCCTGTGGTAGTATCCCATGGTAGAAAAGCACAATCCGACTCTCAGGTTCCTGCTTCCTTTTTTATTACAGCCAAGGTGTCGTTACTCTGCGACCCTTATGGTCAATATCCTGTTGGCTCAACTGGGAACTGATCACTAAAAAAGAAAAAAGAAAAAGAAAACTGAACTGAAACATGCAATGTATAATTTGAGGGACAGTGCCGAACACGTTCACATGTTCTCTATCGGTTTTTGACCGGTTGTTGACCTGGGGAGCTCTCGGTGAAGCTCGGTGAGGATGCTCCGTGGTTCCGATCGCCAAGACTGAAATGTCGGCATGCAGGCCAGGTTTTGTGCCGACTTGCCCACAGCGTCCCTGCAGACCGGGAAGCTCGAGCTTGCGGCCTGCTGTGGCTGACATAATTCCGAACCGCTCCACTTCCTCCAAGTGATTCCCCTCCATTCCATGTATCGAGTCTGTCAAACTCTCCCCATGAATCACGCCCACGAGAATTTCGCAGAGGGATGCGGCAAACCGGGGTGAATAGATCTTGAGGCTTTTGGAGGTCCCTTCATGTTCATTAACCCTTCCAGTGCCGCGTGTTGTTTTGATGTCTTTTTACACATAAATATCATTTTTTTTTGGAGGTGCTGTAGTTTTGCTTAGTCACGGTTCAGCGGTTGGGTATCCAACGCCCCAATTCCCACCACGAGCTGTCGTAAACACTGGGCCGCCTGGAAACTGGGACACTGACTTTTACTGGGACTTCATGGTGATAAGTCCAACCTCACAACACACCACATTATTACCCTCTCATAACTCATCTAGGCAGTTAAAGCTTGCGAATGCGATTTGGCTGATTTCCCATCTGAAGTCGTCAACGGTCTTCTGCTGTTTAACAACGGGTTTTTCTTCGTCTCTCTTTTTTTTATTTTCTATTTTTTAATACACGGCATCCAAAAAGAAAGGAACCATAGCTTCTAAATCGCCATCCCCACACGGCTTCATCACCTCACCACCCCACTAATTGGAGCTACAATTTGGCAGGGATCGTCAACACCGCCCTTCTTACATCACTCGACATTTGATGCGATTGTGATCACGACCTCCAGTGCAGCTGTGTGTGCGACTGCGACCGCGACCTCCAAATCTTCTTGTATATATCATTTTCTTCTCATCAGACCTCCTCACCATGGTCCCACCGTCTAGCGCCGAGGAGAAGAAGGAGATCGAGCTGGTAAAGAAGGTGGAATGGCGCATCCTATCGGCTTCCGAGGATGAGGAGAAGCTTCAGAGGTTCTTGGGGGTCTATTTAGCCCCGCTGCTGCTCAAGGCCGGCAGTCCATATGCCAATGTTCGGACAAAAGTTATCCAAGTGTGCCAGACCATCAACAAGCTTGTGACCTCTCCAACGTAAGTACCTTGGCCGGGATCTCTCGCATAAACCCAGCTAACTCGTCCCTAGGATCATCCTCCCCGTCAGCGCCTTGATGGACCAGTTCAAGGCAACTGAGTATCCACTCATCAAGCATTTCGACATTGTTTATATGCAGCATAGCGTCGCCAGGCTGGATGTTGAAGAGAAGCAGCGCTTGGTTACAAAGGCGCTCCCAGACATTAGAATTGGATCGCGAGCGTCAATAAGCCCGCTGTTCAACATCTTTCTCCGTCTCCTGCCCGTGGTGCAAATCCCGCCGCGCGGCAGCCAAGAAGATGCCGGCTTCCGGGAGAAGATGGGATTGTCCCATCCAGAAGATGCCAAGTTCGTGGCTACATGGCTTGGGACGTTGCTGCTTTTGCGAACTGACGCCAACGGCGTCATCTCAGGTCCCGGCGTGCCCGAGGACGATGTTAAATACTTGACGCTGGGGAAGGACACGACCTGGAACCCGGACGCTGGGGGTCTCAGCCTCGTCGAGACCAAGATTCTGGCCATCAAGTTCCTCGCCAGCGGGGCATTCACCGACGAAGAGCGCTTCCTCCCGGCCATTTACGCCGCGTCGAGCACCGACTCCCGCATCTCGACAATCGGTGATGACCTGCTCAAGAGGAGCTCGGCCCCGGTGGAAGACAAGGAGCTCGTTGAGAAGCTGTTTGCTGACCACCAACAGCTTCCCATCCCGTACAGGATCCGAATCCTCGGTGTCCTGAGCAAGTCCGAGATCGCCACGACGTTTACGGACCACATCCTTGCCGTCTTCCAGCGGAACGTCACGGCCGACGCGCCCGCAGCGCCCGAACCAGCACAGGCCAGATCAAAGCCGGCCGCCAGCCTGAACCTCGAGCGGACCAAGCTCCACCGCGCTCTCTTCGAGTTCATCAACTGGGTGGCCCGAATCGGGCCGAGCAAGACGGACTTCAACAAGATTGGGTCGCCATTGGTCCACCTGCTCAAGGACTTTGTTCACAACCAAGGGTGGCCGAAGCCGGACCGGCAATCCCTTGATGATGTCGCGTTGCGCTCGAGAGCATACGAGACGATTGGTATCCTCGGGAAAGTGGCCGCCATGTCCAGCAACGATAGCCTGTCCCTGGCTGCCTGGCTGTTCCGCTCGCTGTCCGAAGACCCCACTCCCGATGTCGTGGTCAACATTGATGGTGCTCTGTCTAGCTTGACCAGCCTGTTCAAGCCGCCCCACGATTTCAATGTCAACTCTCAGCTCCAATCCATTCTACTGACGTACATGACGCTGCAAGACGATGACGATCCGGACGTTGTGCGGAGCGCTCGACATGCAGCAACAAAATGGGCGAACCAGTGTCTCCCGTTTTCCGATGTTCACGCTCGCTGGATGGACATTCTGGCTATTGCTGCTCGGCCCGACGAGCGAAGCGATGTTGTCGAGGAGGGTCAGAAGGGACTGGATCCCTGGACATACTATGCAAACGATGACAAGTCGGCGGCGCTCTCACTCCCCGATTGGCAGGAGATGGTCAAGGTGTTCTTCAGAGAGCCGATTACATATCGGACTTCATCTCAATGGGTCTGGACCCGTCCCGGAAACATGGACATTGACAATAGGGGAGTTTTTGTCAATTTTCCCGACGAAGTGCTACGGTCGTTTCCCGTTGCCGTTAACTATTGCTGGCGGATATTGTTCTTGACCGCCATCAAGGACTTCAAAGTTGAGCCAGGCTGGGAGCGCCAACTCGAAGCAACCATCCAGTCGGACCTTGCGAGCCGGAAAGCAATTCGAAACTACCTCTCGGTGTTTACGCACCCCGACCACGACCTCTCGCACCTCTTGTCAGCTGCCTTCGAGGGCATGATCAAGGACAATGCCAGTCTCTCCGAAAAGTGCGCCAGGGCCTTTGTCGATATCGCTTCATTTGCACCCAAGACTATCCTGCAACCTTTCGCATCTCGCTCGGCCGCTTTGACCCCTCTGATCACCTCGAACAAGAAAGAGCTCAGGGTGCTTGGGTCAAAAGCCTTTGGAATCCTAGCTGCCCATCCTTCGAACTCGGTCGAGTCGGTTGCAAAGGCCCGCTCCAAGCTGATAGACCTCACCAAGACTCTCAAGACCGCTGTTGGCTCCGACCTCAACGCGGTCGAGGGGGCTTTCCTGGCGCTCGCACACCTGGCCTCGAGATTAGTGTACTATGGCACGGATGTAGGTTCGAACGGCAGCATCGATCTTGCAAGCGCATTCCCCCCACTAGATTCCATTTCTTCTCTACCTGTGTCGACTCAGGAAAGCCTATTCGAAGCCTACTCTCAGCTTTGGACAGCCGGCATCTCATCAACGGACGGGAGTGAAGAAGCTAAGGATCGGTCCGCGGCAGAGCTCACAACCAAATCTTTTGTTGACCCGTTGATGGTCTACGCCAAGAAAGGAAACGAGAAGGCCATCACGGCTCTTGGGAGACTTGCTCTCTCGCTGCAGGAGTCTGCATCGAACGAGGAGCAGGACGGGGCCAGCAGCATACTCGCACAGGTGCTCGAAAAGCTCTACTCGCTGTACGAGATCAAACAAGCAGAAGTCCACTTTGCCGTGGGTGAGGCGATAGCCGCCGCTGTTGCGCGCTGGGACGCCGAGGTTGTTCAGCTTACCATTGATGTCGAGGTCGGTGACAAGAACAACTCTTATCACAAAGCCAAGCGCCCGGACTTGGTGGTCCAAGTTCTGGAAAAGCTCCTGACCGACTCAAAGAACACCAAGCCCTCGCTGCTAAAGGCATCGGGAATCTGGCTCTTCTGTGTCATCCAGCACTGCTCGCACCTGGACGAGGTTCAATCGCGGCTGAGACAGTGCCAGGTTGCTTTCATGCGCCTGCTTAGCGCCAGAGATGAGCTGGTGCAAGAGACAGCATCGCGAGGCCTGGCGCTGGTATATGAGAAGGGCGACGAAGGCCTGAAGAAAGAACTGGTTCGCGACCTCGTCGCCTCGTTTACCGGAACTGGCCCGCAGCTCAAGGTTGATGAAGAGACGGAGCTCTTTGAGGCCGGCGCGTTGCCCACCGGAGACGGCAAGTCGGTGACTTCGTACAAAGACATCGTCAGCCTCGCGAGCGAGGTTGGCGACCCCAGTCTCGTGTACAAGTTCATGTCGCTGGCGACTAATGCGGCAACTTGGTCGACGCGATCGGCATTCGGGCGATTCGGACTGAGCAACATCCTCTCCGAGTCGGAGGTCGACCCCAAGCTGTATCCCAAACTGTTCCGGTACCGCTTCGATCCCAATACCAACGTGCAGCGGTCCATGAACGACATCTGGAAAGCCCTGGTCAAGGATTCCAATGCCGTCATAGAGACTTACTTTGAAGACATCATGAAGGATCTCCTCAAGAGCATCCTCGGGAAGGAGTGGCGGGTTCGCGAGGCAAGCTGTGCTGCCATCTCCGATCTCATCTCGGGTCGTCCGTTCCCCAAATATGAGAGCTACTACAAAGAGATATGGAGAAGCGCCCTAAAGGTCCTCGACGACGTAAAGGGAACAGTCCGGCAGGCCGCTTTCAACCTTTGCAGATCGCTTTCCAACACGCTGGTTCGCCAGCTCGAGGACTCCGGGTCCACCGCAGCAGCGAAAGCGATGGTCGACGAGGTTCTGCCCTTCTTGCTGTCGGAGCACGGCATCGAGAGCTCGGCTGAGGACGTCAAGTTCTTTTCCATCATCACAGTCATGAAGGTCGCCAAGAGCGGCGGAGCTTCACTGAAACACTACATCCCAGCCATGGTACCGCGTCTCCTAGAGCTCCTGAGCACTATCGAACCTGACAACATCAACATCTACTACCAACGCGTTGGGGAAGAGAGCCGAGAAAAAATCGACAAGCTCCGCAGCCAGATGGTGAACCAGAGCCCCATCTCTGAAGCCGTGGATAACTGCCTGCGCAACCTCGACAAGGAGGCGATGCAGGAGCTGATGCCTAAGTTGCAGGAGACCATCAAATCAGCTATCGGAATGCAAACCAAGATCGGCTGCAGCCGCGTCTTGACCATTCTGGCCACCAGGCACGGTCAAGACTTTGGGCCCTACTCTGCCGCCTTCCTGATCCTGATGCAGAAGCAGGCTTTGGACCGCAACGACGAAGTCAGCCAGGGCTACGCACGAGCGGCAGCATACATTATCCGGGTCGCGCCTGATGAAGCCAAGCAGAAATACGTCGATCACTTTGTCAAGCTCTACCTGGACTCGGAGAACGAGGGCCGGCGCCAAAAAGTTGGCGACGCTATTCTAGCACTTTCCAAAATCTCGCCCGATCACTTCAACGCGCTCGAAGGGCAGCTGCTGCCGATAGCCTTTCTGGGCAAACACGACATGGACGACTACGTGCGCACCTGCTTTGAGGAGGTTTGGAGCACCCATGCCGGTAGCAACTTTACGGTGATCAAATACTTGGCTGAGATAGTCAACCTGGCTGAGAAGACGCTGTCGACTGCTCAATGGGCGCTCAAGCATGGCGGCGCGCTGACGTCGGCGTCTGTTGCCTCAGCCATCACGAACGCGAGCAACATCACGAACAAGGCGAACCCGGAGCATGTCAAGCTTCTCTGGCCGGTTTACGACAAGGCGCTCCTCCTCAAGACGTTTACAGGCAAGGAGAAGCTTCTGGAGCCTTTCCCGCTGTTTGTCGAGCGAAGCGAGGACCTGTGGAGGACAGACGCCAAGTTTGCTGAGGGTCTCAAGAAGGTCGCGATCCGCGAGGCGAAGCGAAACAATGACGAGTACCGCCCGCACGCGTTCAAATGCTTGTGGAAGTTTGCTGCTGCCCGGACCGACCTCGACATGCTCAGCGACATCTCGTCGATTGTGGGGCAGTACTTGACCGTCGACGAGGATGGCGCGGATGCTATGGACATTGACGAGCCCAAAGACAGCAAGCCGAGGCGAGGGGGGCTTGACCTCAAGACTCAGACTACTTGGGCGGCGATTGAAGCGGTAGTCAAAGGCTGCAACCGCGCCAAGCTCGCAGCTAATCCGAACGAGACCCTCAGACAAATCATCCTCGCTTTGGAAGTCGATAACAAGTCTGGGAAGCCCAACTTTACGACGCCTTACCTGGCGCGATCGGATTTCTCCACCATCCGGAGGACATTCTGGTATGAGTGCATGACGGAGATCCTGGACGAAGCACTCAAGAAATTCGGCGAAGGCAACACGTATGAGAGCGACGGTATGGATGTCGCCAAGTGGTTGCTGGGCACGCTGGATCTGGACTCGGATGATGCGGGGACCGAAACGCAGCGTCTCGCCAGAGCCCGCGCCGTCAAGTCTCTGGTAAAGTTTTCGTTTGCAGACTCCAAGTATCTTGCTGAATTTGGAGAGGAGTTGAGGGCTCTGGTTGAGAAGGTGCTGGGGAGGGAGAGGTCGCTCGATGTTCAGAAGGTTTTGAATGAGGATTTGGAGGCACTAGGAGCAAAACGGAACTGACAGGGAAGAAGTTGATTTTTGTTTATTCATATTTTTATTTTTATTTTTATTTTTATTTTTATTTTTTTTGGCTTTTTGTATATCAGGTAATCACCTAGAACTGCGGTATTCACTATGGGGAGAAAATCTAGACATGGGATGCCCCAAGGGACTGATGGGACGGCACTCTGGCTGGCTTTGTCATTTACGTGTGTTGGTTATGTTGGTTCATGTAACCTGAGCCGCGAGAGCATTTCGAAGAAGAAATCTTGGTGAACGATGATATTAATTACTTGATCGCAAGCAGCTAGACATGGAAGGACCGGGGGGGATGTTGTTGACTCGTGACCCTAACCCTGAAGTCGCTGGCTGCGTGTGCGTCGGGCCGAGACGGCATGATGACATGGACGCTGGATGCAGTGTCAGGCGGTCTTGCGTCACTGGGCTGTTACCTGCAGGAGACAGAAAGGAGCTCCCTTAGACCATTCTACTCAGCTTGTCGAAACAATCTCGGCTTATCCGTTTTCTCGAACCCAAATTCCACACAAACTGAAAACACCCGACCCGACATTACTCACAGACACTGGACACACCTGCCCGAGAGCCTTTCAGGTTGTTGCTTGGTCCACATACTGTGCTTGAGTTTGCTTGGTCCCCGCCGCCCACCATTTTTGGAGCCCTATCCTGCTTCCCGTCCCATTTCCACCCCGCGCCGTGCCCGCCCAACCCACAGCAACCAAAGTTAATACATACATACACGACAATTTTTTTTTCCTCAAAAGCTTGTGCGGTTGCGGGCTCTGATCCCATCTGTCGGCGCTCTCCTCAAACGTCAAAGAAACTCCTATTCGTACGCAGAAAGCATCCTCGAGAATCCCGCATTCGGCTCGGCTACCAAACATTAACCCCCCCCCCCCCCCGCTTCAGTCGTCGCTTAGGCGCAAACCATCGACAAGATGGCAAACCCACAGGATATCGAGTCTTTCTCGGCCATCACGGGGTCCAGCGCCGAGGCTGCAAAGCGCATGCTGGAGATGTGCAATGATCTCGAACAGGCCGTCACCTTGTGGTACGCTGACGAAGACCTCCAACGCACCGTCACGAACGCGGCCGCTTCCTCGTCGGCCGCAGCCGCCGCCACCTCACGATCAGCGAGCCGGCCGAGCCGCCCAGCCGTGGGACGCGAGGACGCAAACGGTGTTATTCACATCGACTCGGACGACGATGACGTTCCCATGACGGACAACGACGACTTTGCCGGCTTCGAGTCGGATAACGACTTTGACCCCGCAAGCGTCGCCCGGGCTGCTCAGGAGGAGGAAGACGCCGCCATGGCAGCGAGGCTAGCGCAGGAACTCAACGGAGGCGGATCCGGAGGGGCATCTGGCCCTGGGGCCGGGGGTCTCGACGATGATGGCGTGCGCGCGCCCATTTCTCGCACGACTGGCACGCTGGTCGCTGGTTTTGGCGAGGAGGAGGAGGACGACGACGGTGGCCACGCTGCTTTTCTGGCGCACATGCGGAGAAGAGCTCAGGTTCAAGGTAGGCTTGCTTCTCTTTGTTTGCTCAAGTAGCCGGTTGGTGCAGTCATCTTACAAGATACAAATCTCTTCACAGCGCGAGCTCGGAACAACCCTTTTGCTAGGTCCGTTTGGGATGACCAGGCTCAGCAGAGCGCCCCGGTGCCAGCCGGCGCCCAAAGCAGTCGCGCCGCTCGTCTCGCAGACTTGTTTAGGCCACCAGTCGATTTGATCCAGCACATGCCGCTGGACGAGGCGCGTGAGCAGGGCAAGGAGGAAAAGAAGTGGGTCATGGTTAATCTTCAGGACATGTCAACCTTCAGCTGTCAGGCGCTCAACCGCGACATTTGGAAGGACGAAGCAATCAAGGCTCTTATCCGGGAGAACTTTGTTTTCCTTCAGTACGACAAGGTGGATGCTCTCGCCGAGCAGTACACCAATTATTACTTTCCCAACCGATCGCACGAGAACCAGGACAATTACCCCCACGTATCAATCATTGATCCCCGCACAGGCGAGCAGGTCAAGGTGTGGAGTGGGGATCCGTTCCCATCGGCGCTCGACTTCCACGCACAGCTTGCCGAATTCCTTGACAGATACAGCTTGGCCGAGAACAGCAAGAATCCCGTCTTGAAGGCCAAGAAGCCGGAGCGCGTGGTGGATGTGGACCGCATGACGGAGGAAGAGATGCTCGAGATGGCCCTGCAGAACAGCCTCGAGACCAACGGCGGTTCGACCGGCCCCAAGGTTGTCGATCCAGATCAGCTCACCAAGGTGGACGAGTTGAGCGCAGCCAAGGGTAAGGAGAGGGAGCAGTCGGCCACCATGGAGCCTGAGGAAGTCGCTCCTGCAAAGGCCGAGTCGGCGTGGTCGAGGATTCCATCCGACAAGCCGCATACCGAGCCCGCGAACGGCCCCGGGACGACTAGGTTGCAGATCAGACACACCGAGGGTAGGATTATCCGCAGATTCCGTCTCGAAGAGACTGTGTCGCGCATCTATGAGTGGCTCAAGGCAGAACCACCGCTCGCCGGCAAGGAGGGCGTCGAGTTTGAGCTCAAGTCGATGCCTCAGCGTCAAGACTTGATTGAGCTCCTGGATAAGACTATTCAGGAGGCCGGTCTTGCTAACGCGACTGTTTTTGTCGAGTACCTTGATGACTGAAGACATTTCATCAGAAATACAAGGCATCATGCATACCTTACTTAGGACATTGTCTCTTTTCCACCTTTTTTTGTTTCTTATTTTATTGTCATTATACATGGAGTTGACCACCATAAAGCCGATGTCGGCTTCCCCCTTTTTCTTTTTTTTTTTTTTTTCGGTCAAAGGGAAATGGCCAAAGAAGCATGGGAAGGAATGAATTTGCTGGTTGGGAATACGGAGGAAGAAGTGGCTTTTAGAGCGGCGTTATCAGGCAAACGGCAAAGGAATATTATGAAGCAGAAAAAAGTTTCTTCATCATCCATTGATAAGATTATAACTTTTAGCACAATCAAAGCGCTTTTTTTATTTTATTTTTTAAATATGTATCAGAGCTCTCATGATGACCATGACTTTACATAGGCGCGCATTGCGGGACTTTGGTAAGATGTTGTTGAAGGGGGTCATCCTTCTGTCTCAAGTCGTGTCATCTCAACGCGATAGAGCTTTTCTCATCCTACCAAACAAGCAGATGATATGACTTTCTCTTACATAGCATCTCTCACCTCGTCCAACTGCCTATATGTGCAGTGAGTCGTTGCCCATTAAATTCTAGGCATCACAGACAGCCGGGCAGTCCGAGCGCCGTTCTGCTTCCCCCACGAAAGCGTCTCGTCCAATCATATCCGCTCCTCTGTTGCTTGGGGCTTGTCTTGGCTCTGCCCCTCACCGTTCAGGCTGACGGAGTGGAGCTGAAGAAGTGGCCCCTGGCTGGCTGCGTACCCGGTGACGGGTGACGGCGTCTTTGCCGGGATTAGGGACAGGGCTCTCGGTAGCGAAAGGTCACAAAGGTGGTGTGAGAGTGAAGGTGTCGTCACAGCGGAATGATTCGATGTCAGTGAAAGAGGTTTGATGAGACGAAGGCTTGAATTCGTGAGATCCACTCGGAGAGAGAGAGAGAGAGAGAGAGAGAGAGAGAGAGAGAGAGAGAGAGAGAGAGTTTGAAGTCAAGGGGGCTCAATATATCCAAGCTCGAGAATTGATATTTGATAGGCCCGTGATTAAATTCCCCCAAAGGATAATTTACTGATCAGAAGATTTTGGTTGGCGGGGAAGAAAGGGTTGATAAAAAAACAACAAAAAAGTCCAGTGCCCCGCGACGGTCGCTTGGGGACGGCTGCCCGGGGGTCAACGGGTCAACGGGTCAACCCATGGCTTGGTAAACAAAATGGCCTAACCCCCCCCCCTCCATTCCCCGCCGAACCCCCCCTGGACAAGCTAGGTTGGCTCGTGTGATATCTTTTCCTCGGACTGTGTTGAACAAAAACCCCCCACACACGGCTTTCTTCTCTGTCGTAGCAGCCACTTCTCGGGGCTGGGCAGCTGCTGACAACCTGCCCACCTCAGCACTCGGAGTGGGCTGGCGCAACGCCAACCAAAACACTTTTTCTTGACGACGGAGCGTGATTGAAAGGTCAAAAGAGTTCTGGGTAAAAAAGTGATTTCCTTCTTTTTTCCATCTTTGGGCTACAACCCCCCGGCGTAGGACGAAGCGGAGGGAGAGAGGAAGGCGCCCACACGCACCCACAAACCTACCTACCTGGCATAGGTAGGTACCTAGGTAGGTTACCGTACCTTGCCTTACCTGCCCTCTGCCTACCTACCGACCTAGGTAACCGTCCCAACTAAGGTACTGTACTTGCTTCAATTTTTTAATATTTTTTTTTTTTTGGTTCCTCTCGGAAATGCATCGAATCAGCCTCAAGACCTCGTCTTGTTCTTCGTCTTCCCCGCCTTCTTCTTCTTCTTCCTCCTCTCACTCGGTCGCAAAAATTTGAACACCGCAAAGTCAGCGCCATCCCGCCTGCAGCAGCTACCCCAGCTGTGTGCATTAGGGAACTCGGGGACCACGGCTGGGAACTTTTTAACGAGACTCTTTTACCTCCCTTCATACCAGGTTACTCGGACCATTAGAGGTAAGTTTTGCAGCGCTCACATTCCTCCTGCCTTCTTTTCCCTGCCCGTCTCGGGTTGTCTCTCTCTCTCTCTTTTTCTCATTTTGTTGTTTTTTGTTTTTTATTTTCTTTGGTTCCTGTCAAATGCTGACCCAATTGGTTTTAATCTTTAGCACAACGTCATCCCAAAAGGTCCTGCCGCGGTCCGTCCGTTCCATGTTTGGTTGCCGTGGAACAGCGATCCGATCTCAAAAAACCACTTCGGTCCTTTCTTCCCAACTCCGCCCGTAGCCTCACACTGCATAACCACCTCCTTAATTCGGTTTGCCTGCCCTTCCTCTAGATTGAGCAACATCTATCGTGCTCGATCGCAACTTGCGACCCCCCGAGTTGCGCTCCTTTTGCGCTGCGAGCACCTCGTCAGACCGTGCGACTTTTGCCCGCCAGGCCACCAGAGCAGGGGGAGGAGGGATACACACAGCCACGCCCACGTAACGCGATATTCAGGGGCGCACAATGGCCAACAACCGTGAGGCTCGGGAGTGGACCGAGGCCGAGGAAGCCCTGGACCCGGAGCTGAGGTATACCAAGGAGTACTGCATTGGCGGAGGGAGCTTTGGTAAAGTCTACAAAGGGTAAATAATGCGCAACCGCACTATCGTCTTTTCTGTCCACATTGACCAGAGTTGCTAATTGTCCATGCTATCTCCGCCCCCCGTTCCCTCAAAACAGCGTGGACAAGCGAACTGGCCAGGCGGTGGCAATCAAGATCATCGACATAGAAAGCGCTGAGGATGAGGTCGAGGATATCATCCAGGAGATTGCCATCCTGTCGGAGCTTCAGT
Source organism: Cladorrhinum samala (assembly GCA_033576145.1). Classification (NCBI taxonomy): domain Eukaryota; kingdom Fungi; phylum Ascomycota; class Sordariomycetes; order Sordariales; family Podosporaceae; genus Cladorrhinum; species Cladorrhinum samala. Next base: position 79,274 of record MU865037.1, on the reverse strand, counting down.
CACCGTATGTCACCAAGTATTACGGATCCTATGCCAAAGGTGCCGAGCTCTGGATCGTCATGGAGTTTTGCTCGGGCGGCAGCTGCGCCGACCTGATGAAGCCCGGCCTGATCGCCGAGGACTACATCGCCATCATCGTCCGGGAGCTGCTGATGGGGCTTAACTATCTGCATCAGGATAAGAAGCTCCATCGGGACATCAAGGGTAAGTGGAATTTTTTTATTTTTTTTTTATTTTTTTTTTAACACGCTTGGTATGCGATTACTCATGCTGAAGCTTTTTTGGGTCCATGAACAGCTGCCAATATTCTTCTATCGTCTAATGGACAGGTCAAGCTGGCAGACTTTGGCGTCTCGGGCCAGCTCTCGGCCACCATGACCAAAAAGAACACGTTTGTGGGCACTCCGTTCTGGATGGCGCCGGAAGTGATCAAGCAAAGTGGCTATGATCACAAGGCGGACATCTGGTCGCTGGGCATCACGGCGCTCGAGCTCGCCAACGGTGAGCCCCCGTACGCCGACATACACCCCATGAAGGTGCTGTTCCTGATCCCTAAGAATGCGCCACCACGGCTCGAGGGGAACTTTACAAAGGCTTTCAAGGAGTTCATCGAGCTCTGCCTTCAGCGGGACCCCAGAGACCGTCCGGCGGCGAAGGAGCTCCTCAAACACCCGTTTATCAGACGTGCTAAGAGGACCAGCTTTCTGACGGAGCTGATTGAGAGGTACAATCGGTGGGCTGTCGACCACAAGCAGGAGGTGCAGGAGGACTTGGAGGACGAGGTGCCCGCTCAGCTCGAGAGCCACAGCCCCGCCGACAACGACATGTGGGACTTTGGCACCGTGCGCATGGTGGGCGAGCGAGGCAACGTGGTGCACAGGCCGGGCATGCTGAACGCTATGGGCGAGTCTGCGACGAACGCCAGGGCGGCCAAAACACAAGAGAACTCGGACGACTACGGTGAGAGGCGGCGAGAAGCCTGCCCGACCAAGCTGGCCGCCCTTGAGGCCAACGACACCCTCAAGGCAAACGCCGGCGTGGCTTCGCGGCAAATGTCGCCCCAGAGGAAGCCAGTTCCGGGCCCCAACATGCCTCCTCACTCGGCCGGCAACGTCTTTGCCGTGCCGCATTCTCCCGAGAGAGCTCCGGACCCTGCCGCGACTCCTCGCGCTTCGTTGGCGTCCAAGCCGGTACCTCTGCTTCCCATCACGAATTCTAGTTCGCCCGATTACGATCGAGCCCTGCAGGAGCAATTACAGCGTGACATTAGCGGCATCAACCTCGGGCCGCCAGCGAACAGGGGAAGCCATTCATCTTCGTCCTCCCAGCACAGACCGCAGATGATGTCGAGAACATCGTCGGCCTCTTCGTCGTCATCCAAGGTCGGCCCCATGAAGCTTCCAGAGATTCCTCCGTACCGGGGGACTCCAGCTCAGCAACAGGCCCAGCACGCAGCACAGCAGGCGGCAAACAGAGTGAGCGGTCAACTGCCGCAAATCTATAGCACGCCGTACAACCCTAATGCTCGTCAGCCGGCGATAGTCACTCAGCTTAAGAATATGTACCAAAACCAGAATTACCCAGAGCCTTACAGACAAGTCTCGAAAGAACTCCCTCGCAGTCCGAGCAGCCAGCGGGCCTCCAAAGAGATCCCCCGGATGAGCCACCCAAACAGCCCAAAGATGGGCAGCCACGAATTCACATCGAAGGAGCTTCCACGAAACCAGCAACTAGTGTCGAAACAAGCTTCCCGAAGCACGAGCTCCCAGCTGGTGTCCAAAGAGGTCCCGCGAACCCCTCAGGAGGCTGTCGCGCCTCTTTCCTTCCCTGCCCCAGCGCCCGCCAACGTCGGCGGCGAGCCCGATGCCCTGAACGACGTCATTTTCCCCGCGCTCGAGGCGGCCCTCAAGCGCCGCGAGATCAGGCTGCAGCAGCTCTATAGAGCCGAGCCCGGGCAGCCTGCCCCTCGCGTCATACCCAGCCAGCAGCGGGCCGAGGTCGCGCACGACAAGATCAGGAAACTGGTTTACAAGCTTGCCCATGTCTGCAAGGAGATTGACCACTTTGATAAAGCCGAGCCTGTGGGGATGGGGAAAGACGTGGGCACTTTTCTTGAGGGACTGTTGGAGGAGATTTTGGTGAGGGTTGAACCTCTTGACGAGGACGAAGGTAGTCAATGATTACATGGTTATCGTCGAGACCTAGTGCATAGTTGAATGGCGTGTGGGATAGAAGGAAATTTTGAATGAATACGTTACGAAAGGAGGAGGTAGAAAAATTTCGAAGAAGGAATACGGGCGGGTGGAGGATTACCTTTTTTTTTTTTTTTTTAACTTTTTTTGCTGAAACTACAGCAAAAGACACACATGCATAGCCACGACTACCCATCTCATCTAGGAAGAGCTAAACGTATGGGGAACATTTCTTTTTATGTTTTTATGTCCTTTTTTTTTTTTTTTTTCTTATGTTATTCACTCTTGTGCAGGAGTGTTTGAAGGAGAACGGAGGGGGGGGGGGGACATGGAACAAAATGGTCTTTCTGAGTTTACCATTCAGGCGTCTTGTGACATACAAATCAGCGCACGCAACACCAAAGATATCCACTTTATTTGTTTATTTATTATTATTTTTCTCTGAGTGGGGTGTTTTCTGTTTTATTTACTTTTTTCGTAGAGGTAGACACAGGACTCAATCAATGTCTCTCACCTATCTAGGTATGTACGCACGTGTGTATTGTGGCTTGTGTAAAGGACTTGAGACAAGAGTAATTAGTTTTTTCTTTTTTCTTTTTTAATGACCATGAATGAGCTTCAGGAACCTGAACTGACTTTGGTGATGATGGTAATGCGGTGTGGGTGGTGGGGGCAAACGTGGGAAGGAGCACAACTGAACACAAAAACACAAAAAACACAAACACAGCTGAGATCAAAGGTAAAACCGTGATACGTGGATCTTTTTTTACTAGTCTAGTGTGTTTTTCTTTCTCTGTGTTTCTTTCGTGTGAGATTTGATCACATGAAAAAAAAAAAAAAAAAAAATGTTACTACATACATTGGGTGCCTTGAGGGAGATAGTTTCAAGGTGATTAATTACTGTACCTGGTATTAGGAGATGACGATAAAATAATAATAAAATAAGAAAATATGTAGTAAGAAATGAGGAAAGGGGAGAGAAGGGGAGAGGGGGGGATAGGTTGAAGTGTTTAGATGGTTGAGAGGTACCTTACTCCTTACTGACCTACCTACATACCTACCTACCTAATTACAATCCAACCCTTAAATTTTTGTTAATTAGCTTGTGACTTCTCACATGGATGTTTCTCAGGGGGGCATGTCAAAGGCCAAACCTGTCCTCTAATTATTATCTATTGGGCGAAACTAGCTAGCTAGCTACCTAGCTCTTTGGAAGTAACGAGCTAACAAAACATTTTAAGGGGGGGGGGGGGGTTGGTATTGTATTATGTGATGACAGTTAAAGTTTTAATTGCCCCGGCATATGATTTGGAACTGATAAAACTAATAATCTAAAGTCTCTTTGCTTTGCAGGCCCTTTTTTTTTTTTTTTTTTTTTTAATAGTGCCACTTGAGCAATCATCATTGTGAGACACAGTTGTTGCTAAGCTTCACAAAGAGGATAAATTGGGAAACGTAACAGTTCACTGAGTAGTAATAATAACAAAATGATAGCCTTGTATTTTTAAACTGTTTTAACCACCAAAGCTAACCTTGGCAATATCGGACCATGACACTGCGTCCACAATAAAGAAAAGACTCAATGGAATCTTCAATATCCCGTCGGAAAAGATCTGCATTCGTCAACATCGTGAAATCATCAAGTTCATCAACAACAACAACCCCATGCCCACACTCATTGCATCATGGAACTTACGCCAAAGCTGTAACCTCACTCGGGGCGACATTGACATCAAAGAAGCCGCAGTCGACCGTGTCGGTCGAGTAAATGTCTCCGCTGCCTTGACCCTTCCACATTGGGTTCTTCCGGGAGCTGGTAACGCAGTCGAAGATGATGTTGACAGAGCCTTTGGCAGACCAGATGGAGCTTTTTTTTAAGCAGTCACAGCACACAAAGATGTCAGTTATATGTAAAATCACCAAGGTGAAGAAGGGATAAGGAGAAGATAATAATTAGCAGGAGATAAAAAAACATACAAAGGCAAGTTTGGATCAGACCCGTCATTGCACAGCCAGTTCTGGTAGAGCCACAGGGTCCCCGAGGCCTTGGCGAAGGAGAAGCTCGCGTTTTTGTGGCCGCTCCTGGTGACGTCCTGACTCGGCCCGTCGCAGCTGATGAGCTCGTCGCCGTAGAAGAAGTCGCCGAGCTGCGTGCTGAAGGCCGAGCAGTGCATCTCGTACGGGACGGCCGGGTTGCTCACGTTGAAGTCGACCCAGGCGGCGCCCTTGGAGACCTGGGACGGCGCCGTGAGCGACAGGGACGAGTGGAGGTGGAAGTTCTTGGCCGTCCATTCCAGACCCCTTTCCGAGATGTCGCTGCACCCCTGAACCGAGTCCGGGGTGGCCACATCAGAGGGGAGCCGACCGCTGGCGGGAATGCCGGTGGCGAAGGAGACGAGGAAGCACAGAATCGGGATGAAGGAGTCCATGGAGGCGAGGCCGGGCTGGAACGGTTTGCTCAAGTAAAGTTGAACACTAGATGGTATCGTGATCTGATGGCTCAACAGCGTGATGGTGGTGGTGGTGTCGAAATTGTTGAAATCGAGATTGTGGATAGATGATGGCGATGACGCTTTGCTTTGCCTTTAATATCCTTGTACCCGCCACGGTCCGGTGCGACAGTCGGTTCTTGAGGGAGCTCCCCTGAGTAACGTGCCGAAGGAGTTGTAATTACGCAAAAAAAAAAAAAAAAAAAAAAAAACACTTGCCTGTTATAGCTCTGGTATCTCTAGGAATCGCAAGAGATGGTGATGCAACGTGCCTACTAGAGGGAGGAGAATATTACTCTGCTTCTCAACGGCGGAGATGGCCAACTTTCTTGGTGTATTGGATCGTCCATCAAAGTTCAAACGGCTTCAATTACCTACCTACGTAGGTATCCATCCAAGCACGTCCTTTCGCGGACCACCGAGACATCCATAACCCCCCCTTTCCTCCGGGGTTACGTGAAATGCTCCGGAGATTGGGATGCCTCTCTGGAAGACCCCAGAGGCAACCAGGTGGAGGATTTCGTGATTAAAGAAAGGCATCTCACTTCGTCTCACAAGTTATCTGTCGGTACCGAGATTCAAGGTTGCGTTCCGAATTGCCATGGGAACTTGTTTGACCCGTAGTCAAGGGAAACCAGGGGGGAGAAAGTTACACACACAAATCATGGAGGCACCCTGCTTATTATTCGGACTGCATTCATACTCTATTTTGTAGGTATCTATTGTATCTCTGTTTAGAGCTGATCCATCAGCTTCGAGCAGCTGTAGTCGATGTTGGTGCCAAAGGTGTCGGGTTTGCACTGCAGATACAGAACCCCATCCTCAATGACGACCTCGCCGTACGAGTCGTACTTGAGCTGGTCGACGACGCGGAAGGCAAACTCGTTGGTGCTGACGGCGTCGAGGAAGCCCTCCTGGATCATGTCGTCTTCGCCAACCTTGATGTACTTCATCTGGTAGGCGAGCGCGGCGAAATAGCGCTGGACAAAGTCGCCAATCGTCTTCTGCCAGTCCTCCCTGAGCGAGCTGCCCTTCTGCTTGCTCGCGGCGTCCAGCTTGGCAAAGACGTCGGCAAAGTTGGGGTTCAAGGTGATCTCATCGTCTTTCTTGCCGAGCTGCTCGGCGATCTGTTGCTTGGCCTCGCCAATCTTGGCGTCGTACTCGGTCCGGATGTTCTCGCGCGCGTAGAAGCTGAGCGGCTTGTCGCTGGGGGCGGCATTGAGGGCGGCAAAGAGCGTGTTCTCCTGGAGGCAGTAGTCAATGTTGGTTCCGAGATTCTGCTCCACAAAGAGGATGCGCAGTTTGCCGTCCTGAACGTCGCAGCCGCCGTAGCTGAAGCGCGGCGGCGTGGTCTCCTCGAGGTCGAGAGTGAGGACGTGGGCGTGCGACAGGTCGTTGATCTCTGCCTTGAGCTCATCGCCGTATCGCTCGGTGAGATACTTGAGCTGATAGATGGCGCCCTCGACATATCTGAGAAAAAAATGTTAGCATTTCCATCTCAACTCGGGGAGGGACTGCGCGTGGCAGAGAAAACATACGCCTTGATGCAGCTGCCAAGAGACTCCTTGGCGTATCCGTCGTTGTGGTAGGGCCAGATGGCATTGGGAGCAATGTCAATGGTCCATGGCGTCCCGAGAAGCTCGGTCAGCTGCCTCTCCAAATCGGCCTTGTTGTTTTCCCATTCGTCCCTGACGTTCTTGCGGACTGCAAGAGACAGCTTCTCGGCGGGAGGAAGGCGAGGCATTGTGTCTTGAGAAGAGAAAGGGCAGGGACGGTGAAGTAGGTAGGGTTGATCTGTTGAGTGGCTGATGTTTTGGAGTGATTATATCCAAAGTCAAACCACTCATCTGCTGCAGCAGGACTGTGGCATATTTATACACGGGCTTTGCTACTAGCGTTACAAAGCACCCCTTCGGAGTCTCGGACACGTCACCAAGCTAGACTAGAGATCAGCCGTACTAAGAGTTGCTACTGCTGTTGTTGTTGTTGTTGTTGTTGTTGCTGCTGTTGCTGTTGCTGCCTAGGTAGTATAGTACATGTCGACGCCCTTGGTGGAGATGAAAGGGTTTCACCCAGTGTAGTCGCATCCATGTTGATGCATGCAAGCGAAGGCGGGTGGGTGGCAGTAAGGCGCCCATCACAAAGGAAGCAGAGGAAGAAGCGGTGGAGATTGCCCAAGGTGCCTAGGTAGGTTCGCAGTGTGAGCCCGTTGTGGTTGGGGAGCTTTCTCTTTCGGCTCTGCTTGGCTTGGCTTATTTACTGCAAGCTTGCCCAATGTGTATTTATTATCCCCCTGTCCCGCGATAACCCCTCGCAAACTGCCGGTCCCTCGCTCGACCCCTACCCCCCATCACCCCCTGCCAAGACATCCCCGCGTTCAGCTCGACGCCTCACTCCACCATCCTGCCGGGCGCCAACTCCACCAAGACGAGCGGCCCTTTGGTCCCAAATAGTCGAATGGGACGCTGATCCAAGTCAAAGAAGCCATTCTAGTCCTCAACCAAACCACTAGGCAGCCTCTTTTCTCAACACAAACTTTTTCACTCTCGACGTCGTCCCCGCGGAGCCACTGCCATGTCTTCTTCCTTGTGAGTCAATCCCAACCGCTGCAAATCCACGAGGAGCTCTGCGGCTGATAACCATGTGCTCTGCTCGCCTCCAGACCTCTGAGCGTCCGAGTTGCCATCCGCGAAAACTGGACCAATGGCACGGTCCACGATACGCTCAAGACGCTCGAGGAGCTCCTAGGCCACAAGGTTGCCGTCGAGCCCGAGTGGCAGCTTCTCGTCACCGAGCTGGACAAGTTCTACCCTAACAAGGAGGCCGTCGTCTTCATGGTTACGGGCTGCGTCAAGACGTGGGCCAAGTGTCTTGCAGACCTGCTGGACGATTCATCGAATGAGGCATGGACAGAGCAGATTCTCGAGAAGGCTCCCGTCACTTTACGTGTCTTTGTCGACGTGGGAACCTCGGACAAGGCATCCACGAGGTGGTCCGACGAACGTCAGGGCTTTATCATCTCGATCCCAAAGTGTAAAGTGTTCCCATTACAGCTGTTCCCCACGTTCCAGGGTGATCTTCTCGGCTGCTTCCAAGCCCAAAAAAGAGCGCCATTGGGGCACAAGGATACAACAGCGACTGTGGCGGACGACTGGTCCGACGTCCAGGTCGACGCGAAGACAGGCACGGCTCACGCTCAAGATGTCCCGAGTTTGGCGCCCGTACCTGCTACACTTCAACCTCGATCCAATGTCGAGTTCCTCCCGGATGCAGCATCTCTTGATCGTCCCGACCAGCTTCTCCTTCGTCCCCCCTACCACCTGAGCATGACCAGTGCAGGCTACAAGAACATTGAGCTGCACTGTAGCCACAGCCCCAGCTTACAAGTCCTGGCGGATTACCTCAAGCGTTGGTGTCGCGTCAACCACAATGACACAACCAAAGTAAGCACCCTATCCTCGCTTCCCCTTGAGTTCTCTTCAAAATCCATACTAACTCAACTGTCTTACCTTCAGCCCCCTGGCGTCCAGATCACACTTCACCAATGCGCCTTCGGCCTGGGCGAGATGTTTGACCGTCTCACCCTCAGTACCGAAGAGACCAGGTATACGAACCAGTTCCAGGTTACAACGCCCATGGTCGTCGCACTGGTTGAGGGAGTGCTAGGATACAAGCTGGTCTCGACGCAGGGCAGTGTGTGGAGCTTTCGTCGAGATGTTGGGTTCAAGGCGCTTTGAAGGTCTTGGACCGCTTCAATATGGCGTTGTTTATTATAACTTTTGGACATCACTGTGAGTACACGCATGTGCCGTTCAGGCTGAAAATATAGAAGCCGGGCTTACCTAGCTGACATCCAACCAGATCAGGCGTCGAAAGATGCCCAACAAGGCTGACCGAGACGTGAAAAAAAGAGATACCTAATGACTCTGATTGACCAATGGAAGAAGCCAATTCATTTGTGGTTGACGAGCCTCATGTGAAAAAGGCTAGCTGCAATGAAGGAAATGGGTTCCAAAGAAGAAAAGACAAAAAAAAACACAAAAATAAGACCATCGTTGGTCGGGAATTGAGCCCGACGTGGGGGTCGAACCCACAACCTTGAGATTTATCGGAGAACTCCTTAAGAGTCTCACGCTCTACCGATTGAGCTAGCCGGGCAAACGGCTATTCGTTGTTGAGATTTCATGGTCGAAATTTCGGTATATGGCGTAAAATGAAAATGGTTTCCACAATCCTGATTTTTTTTTTTTTTTTTTTGGGAAGTCAGTGCACACAAAAGAAATCCCCCAGGGTGGGACAGCTGAGATAAACAAAGTCTTATCTCAGAGTGCGTTGACGAGTCTCACTTTCATCACGCTTGGCAGTGCTGCAGCAGTGTTCCCGCTGTGCTGAAGGTTCGCAGGACGGCAGACGTCACAGGCAGTTCAAAAAGTCGTTGACATGTGCCCACTTCGCCTTGCGGCGCTAGCCATGTTTTGGGCTTAGCGTTTACTGGGCCTTCCAGCAAGGCCCCACAGATTCGGCAAGATGGAGACGTAAAAAAAGAGCTCCGACCAACAACGATGGGCCAGCGGGCATTTTGTGCTCTTTTGTTTTGCGGCATTTGCTCTTTTTGGTTTTGACTTCTCATCCAAGAACAACCTGCTGTCCCCTTCCACCCTCCTTCCTCTCGCTGCCGCCGCCCGTCTCGCCGTCGCGATCCCCTCATTTTTAATCCCTCCCACCCAGACAAGCACAATGCTCTCCCGCAGCTCTGCTCGCTCGGCGCAGGTATGCATCCAATCCCCCTCCTTACAACACACTCGACGCACGCGCACTCTTTCGACAACTTCCCAATGCCCAATTCCCCACCGTCTGGCCCAGCACGAAAAAGTCTCGAACCGAAGATAAGATGGTTGCAACACGATGGTTACTGACATTTTCTTTTCCAACAGCGCCTTTTCAGGGCCGCCGCTCTCCCCGCCCAGCGCCTCAACGTTGCGCGCGGCTTCGCCAGCGTCCAGGACTCGGTCCAGTCCGACATCTTCAAGCCGACCAAGTACGGCGGCAAATACACCGTCACCCTCATCCCAGGTGACGGTATCGGTGCCGAGGTTGCCGAGAGCGTCAAGACCATCTTCAAGGCCGACAACGTCCCCATCACCTGGGAGCAGATCGAGGTTTCCGGCCTCAGCGACGGCAGCCCCACCGGGCGCACCGAGGAGACCTTCCAACAGGCTGTCGCCTCGCTCCGCCGCAACAAGCTCGGTCTCAAGGGTATCCTTCACACCCCCGTCAGCCGGTCTGGCCACCAGAGCTTCAACGTCGCCCTCCGCCAGGAGCTCGACATCTATGCCTCCATTTCCCTCGTCAAGAACATCCCCGGCCTCAAGACTCGCCACGACAACATTGACCTCTGCATCATCCGCGAGAACACCGAGGGCGAGTACAGCGGTCTCGAGCACCAGAGCGTGCCCGGCGTCGTTGAGTCCCTCAAGATCATCACCCGCGCCAAGTCTGAGCGCATTGCCAAGTTCGCCTTTCAGTTTGCTCTCGTGAACGGCCGCAAGAAGGTCACCTGCATCCACAAGGCCAACATCATGAAGCTTGCCGACGGTCTCTTCCGCGGCACCTTCAACAGGCTCGCCAAGGATTATCCTCAGCTCGAGTGCAACGACATGATTGTAGACAACGCCTCGATGCAGTGCGTCAGCCGTCCCCAGCAGTTCGACGTCATGGTCATGCCCAACCTCTACGGCGGTATCCTCTCCAACATTGCTGCTGCTCTCGTCGGTGGTCCCGGTGTCGTTCCCGGCTGCAACATGGGCCGCGACATTGCCGTCTTCGAGCCCGGCTGCAGACACGTCGGTCTCGATATCAAGGGCAAGGACCAAGCCAACCCTACCGCTCTCCTCCTCAGCGGCGCCATGCTTCTCCGCCACCTCGGCCTTGATGATCATGCTAACCGCATCTCCAACGCCGTCTACTCGGTCATTGCTGATGGGTAAGTCTTTCTCCCTGTTTGTTATTCCTGCTTGCGGACTGATTCCTAATTTGTGTTCCGTTTAGTTCTATCCGCACCCCCGACATGGGAGGCAATGCCACCAACAACCAGTTCACCCGCGCCATCCTTGACGCCATGGAGAAGTCTCTCTAAGTTATTTAGACAAGAAGAAATAAAAGGATACCCCCCGACCGCCAACTGAAGTTTAGGCGGATTCGTTACATCAAAAGCCCCCACGTTCCTCGTACTGTACATGACCCTATTCCGTCGCCTCTTTACTTTACGGACCCCCGAACCTTCCGAATTATTATATAGAGACCGAGGGATATTAACACCTCTCCAAAAAGAGGGGCTGGGGAGGAATAGGGATTTTCAAGAATGATACCAAGGAAAAAAAATTTACAGCCGGGGTTCTCAGTTGGGAAAAGGAGCGAGTGGTAGCACATTGGGAGTATAAGCGATGGCTTAGAGGGTATGAAGGCGAATGATACAGAGCAAAAGAGAGAGGAAGGTCATGCCAGTGGACACAGGCACAAAAGCTCAAGACTGTACGTTGTAGACTTGGACCCATACACCAAAATGGGGTACAGATAACACAAATTTTCTTTTTTGTTTATTTTTAAAAAATTTCCTTATCTCTTGAGGGGTGTTGGTGTTGGGTATAGCAGATTTCTGGGTCGGGCATTTTTCCCGCTTTTTTTTTGTATTCTATGTATGCTATGACGAAAATAATTACCCATGGATGGATATTTTGTTTGAGGTTCTTGGGGGAAATAAATCCCCAATAATTTCCAATGACATCATCACACCTCTCCAAAAATTGAGCATTCAATATTTTTGGGGGGGTTTTTGGAGTTGGTTTTTTCGGGCCATTGTACATACAAAGCATACTGTAAACATACCAAGTACCTTGAAGTTTTCCAGTTTGTCACCATATTTTCTAAGGTGGGAAGGGACAGGGCCGTTGTTGTCTTATTACCCTTTTTTTTTTTTTTTTTAAGTCTCCATTTTCATTCCGCTCTTCCGAGCCGAAAAACGACGGATTTATCGGGGGTGCAGGGGTGGGGGAGAAGAGGTTCGGCGGCAGGGGGTTTCGGGCCCGGGAAGGTGGGGGGGGGCTGCTTGGATGGGTGGGTGGTTGCAGTGGAGGTGGAGGTGGCTTTAGGTGGAGACTACTCTGTAGTGTATGCTGAGAAGAAGTTTTGAAACTGGGTGTTGTTTTTTATTCTTGGCCCAAAAAAAAAAAAAAAAAAAAAAAAAAAAAAAAAAAAAAGAAATGCTTGATTTGAGCTTACTCCGTATGTACTGTGTAATGAATTCATGTTGCTGGGGAAACAACAACCTTTGTTTGTTTTTTAGTAGAGGGTTTTATGAAAGTTTGGGGGAAATGGTGGTTAAGGTGCAGGCGGTTAAAAGTAAGTATTTGCTATCCGTACTGGCGCATAAGTGTAGATTTAGTTTTTTAGTTTTTTTTTTATCGTTATTTTTAAGGACATCTTGAGAAAAAGATTGAGAGTTTGTTGATTTAAAGAAGGACCGGAAAAAAAAAAAAAAAAAAAAAAAAAAAAAACCTGCCTTGAATGAATATTCTGATTGCTCTGGGGGTTTCGTCAGCGAGAATAGAGCCCAGCGAGGAATGATCTTGTCGGACGTCACCGTGGTGAGCCTCTATAACTATTATTACCCCTGATGAATCAAACTAACTTTTGAATGTGTGTAAAAACAGTTTTTACTTCTGTGATCAGTCAAAATAAGGCCATGCAATCTGAGCTCCCTAGGCATAAAATTTATTAAAAAAAATCCAAAAAAAAAAATCTTTTTTTCTTATTTCTATTTTGACTTTTGAGTTTACGATGATCAATAGGTAAGTTTATTTTGGCAAGCCCATGACGTGCAAAGATGAAATCATGGCTGAGAGCTATTTCATAGAAGGAAAATGATGGAAAGTTGGGAGCCAGCCTCCTCTTGGTTAACCAAAGCTAAATCAAAGTCATCCGGTCTGTCGTGGGGTTGGGATATTAGCTAGCGTCAACGGGCAAGATAGACTCTCCAAGAGGGTAGGGCTGGTGAACCGGTCAGACGGGACTGTCAGTGGTATTCCACCGGCGTTGCGGAACTGTCTGCATTCAAGTAATTGGTTCTACATCGTGCCCCAGAGTCGGGGATGTGAGCCAACTTGATTCGACAGCGTCAGATCAGGTTGATTAGTGAAGCGCAGTTTGACCACCTGCTTAGTTATGAAGAATACTTCACCTCAGTGGCTACTTCATCATCGAGACATGAACCCCGGGATGTGGCTGGAATCAATTTTAGCTGAATTCAAAGAGCCAGATGATGCCTCCCAGTGATGTGGTTAACTCGAGTGGCTGACACTGTCACGAAGGTGGCCGGTTCAGCTTTTCTGAGATACCAAGCTTCTCTCGTATTGAGCTGTATATAACCCCAGATATCCAAGCTATTGAATTCCCCAGCATACCACACCAGTTAGAACACATTCAGTCAGTCACCACGTACTTATACAACTATTCTCTAAGAAATAATCATCCAATACCCAACATCATTGTCACTATGAACAGCAACGGTAACAACGAAAATCTGGCCGTCACCGGCGTCCCGACTACCCGCGGCCAAGATGGATCGGTTCCTCTTCGCCGGGAACTCCGAGATCTGCAGGCAAACTATCCCGACCAGTTCAACCTCTTGATCCTAGGCCTCAAGAACTACCAAGGCCAAGACGAGCTGGCCCTGACCTCCTACTACCAAGTGGCCGGCATCCACGGCCTCCCGTACAAGCCGTGGAACGGGGTGGGCAGCAATACCGACTGGCAGTCCACCAGCGGATTCGGCGGTTACTGCACCCATTCGTCCATACTCTTCTTGACGTGGCATCGACCATACCTTGCGCTCTACGAGGTGAGTTCGAAACTATCCCATCCGCAATGAGAAAATTTTGTCGAGCACACAAGTGCTGAACTTTGCCGAAAAAAAAAAAGCAATCCCTGTACAATTCCGTCCAAGCCGTGGCGAAGCAGTTTCCCGCCGGTGCACTGCGTGACAAGTATGTGAAGGCGGCCGAAACATTCCGCTCACCCTACTTCGACTGGGCTAGTCAGCCCCCCGCGGGGGGATCGGCCTTCCCTAACATCTTGACCTCGCCAAATATCACTGTCGTTGACGTCGACGGCAAGACCAGATCCGTTAGCAATCCGCTCTACCGTTTCACATTCCACCCCATCAACCCATCCCCGAATGACTTCACTCGCCAGTGGAGCCGGTACCCTACCACGGTTCGCTACCCCATGGGGACGACATCCCAAGACAGCCGTATCGCGCCCATCTTGTCCAACGAGCTGGCCTCACTCCGCAGCAATGTCAGCCTGCTACTGCTCTCCTATACCAACTTTGACGCTTTCAGCTTCAACAGGTGGGACCCCAGCACCAAAGTGGGCGAGTTTGGCAGTCTAGAGGACGTGCACAACGAAATCCATGACCGGGTAGGAGGCGGCGGACACATGTCATCGCTTGACGCGTCCGCCTTTGACCCTTTCTTCTGGATGCATCACGCGTAAGTTTTTTCTTTTTTATTATTCTTATTATTATTGTTCTTGATGCTCTCAAACAAACACTCTTTGGTTCTCTAACAAAATCACCATAATAAAAAGCAACGTCGACCGGCTCTGGGCAATCTGGCAGGACCTCAACCCCGACATGTTCATGTCGCCCCGTCCTGCCCCTTACTCAACCTTCAACTCGACCGAAGGCGAGCCGCAGACCAAAGACTCGCCCCTCACCCCTTTTTGGGACAAATCCGGAGACCGGTTCTGGACCTCGGACCAAATCAAGGACTCGACCACCACTTTCGGGTATGCCTACCCGGAAACCCAGGAATGGAAGTACAAGGACGAGGGGGCCTACCAAGCGGCTATCCGGCTGGCCGTCACGGAACTGTACGGCACCAACGTCTTTGACAATTTCGTCCGGGCCAATCTCCAGCATCGCGCCAAGGAGCACGCGGTTGCGATCAAAGCCCTCACGGCCGCCAAGCAAGATTTCGCAGAGGATGCTGCTGCGGCGCGCAGTGAAGCCATCGAGCAGCGAGAGCCCGCGCGGTTCGTCAACAGCAACGGCAGCTCGGGCATCCCCGACTCGCTCAAACATCTCGCGCCCAACAACAAGTACACCGAATGGGTCGTCAACATCCGCGCCCAAAAGCACGGACTAGGCCAGGCCTTCCGCGTCCAGGTCTTCCTCGGCGACATTGACGAATCCGACCCGGACAGTTGGGACACTGAGTTCAACGCCGTCGGGCGCGTTTCCGTCCTCGGCCGCAGCCGCGAAACCCAATGCGCCAAGTGCCGGATCGATACCGCCAGCGGGCTGATGGTGTCTGGGACCGTCCCCCTCACTTCGGCTTTGCTCCAGGATATCATCGGCGGGGAGGTCGCCAGCTTGCAGCCGGAGGACGTGGTCCCCTATCTGACCAAGAATCTGAGGTGGAAGACTCGGCTCCTCGAGTCGGGCGATGAGAAGGAATGCGAGCAAGTGCCGGGTCTCAAGGTGAGCGTCGCATCGACGGAGGTGACCATCGGCGAGGACGGGATGCCGGAATATTCAGGACAGTATGTCGTGTATCGTGAGATTACCGATGGCAAGCCGGGCGGTCTGCGTGCTGGTGAGCATGCCTAGAGTTTCTACCTCAGCGAAGGACATAGGACACGGAACCACTTGGGAAGAAAGCAAACGATGAGAAATTTGGGGTATCAGATAGCCATCTTTATAAAGAAAAGAATCAAAGCCAAATTTCTTGCTCTGTTTTCGCATGCCGGCAAACCCTAAACGCCCATTCCTATGCAACCCAAAGAGATTAACGAAAAAAAAAAAAAAAAGATCAGAAAAAAGATATCGCCCGAGTCCAAAGTGATTACGCCTAAAATTGAACCCGACGTTTCCGACCAGTATACTTGGACGTAGCCTTGACGATCTTGCCCTTTCTCTCCATCTGCTCCTTCTTCTTGATGATCCATATCTTGCTCCCCTTCTTGATGTCGCCCTTGCCAGATTTCGTAGGCCGCTTCCTATTATCCTGAATGTCGACGCCGTCCATGCCCTCAACGACGTTGGTGATGTCCCCTGCCTTGCCAGCCACCGCCTGACCAGCCGTGAGCACCAGGTAGACCTTCATGTTCTTGGTCTCGGGGTCGTCCTCCAGCAGACCGGCGCCGAACCCGGCCTTGACGGCCGCCGAGGTGATCATCTGCTTCTGCACATCGTTCTTGGGGTAGAACTGGCAGACGGCCTTGCCGCCCCGTTTCAGAGAGGCATACAGTCCCCCAAAGAACCTGGACAACCGCGTCGCGGGGGACGTGTCGCTGCTCTCGGCGTTGCAGAGCCACTGGATAGCGCTGATGCTGATGGCGGCATCGAAGGAGCCCGCCCGGAAAGGAACGCCCTGGCCCATGTCGGCGAGGAACAGGTCGCCCTCGACGTCGCGCTGCAGCGCAACGTCGAGCATCGACGGGCTGATGTCCATTCCTATCCACACGTGCGGTCCGCCTTCTTCCTCAGAGACGTTGGAGAGGATCTCGCCCGAGAGACCGCTGCCGCAGCCGATATCGAGGATTAAGCTGGGGGTTTGGAGGTCGAGGATCTCGAGGGCGCGCCTGGTCATTGACGCCTGGATGTTTTGGATGCGGGAGCTGGTGGTGTACTTGCGCGCCTCGACATCATCGTAGTGGACGTCGGCCTGGCTGTTTTTTGTTTTGCAATTTCTGTGTCAGTGGGCAAACTGGGCACGGCGGGGGGCGGGTTTTTGAGGGTGGGAAGCTATCCGACATACAGCGTATCTTCGGGGCGCGACATGGTGATTACTTGATATAAAAGTGAGCGACCTGTAGCAGAGTATTACGCGATCTGAAGCCGGAGCGTATCAAGTTGCGACAAGCAGTGGAAGTGGGCGTTGCAGGGTTCCCAGTGCAGCAGTAGATACGGTGATGATTAGCAGTTCTGAGCTCTGGGAACTTTCCGATGGATTTTTGAATTTTTGGTGGGGCCAGTCTGCAGGGTTCTCAAAATCTTTAAAGTCAACTTTGATGGGGGGCGGGGTCAACGATCAGTGGGACTGAGGAAACTTTGGAGGGAAGTCCAGATGACAATGGGAAGGGCTGAAATTGCTTTTACAAATTTAAAATATTATTATTATTTATTTCTCCAGTCCTCTGCTGCCAATCGATGTACAGTGAATGCGCTTCAAGCTTCACCTTTACAGTGGGAGATAAGAAACCCGCTTGGCCTCTTATCTTATCGAAAGGATCATCAATCAGCCGAATTCCGCCCCAGTGGGTTGCAGCGATCGGCGCGGCGCGTCCAGTTCCTGTGTAATGGGATTTGGACACGCTTGCGCTTGCGGAAAGCTTGAATTTCCATGTGAAATTTGGTCATTTCTTCCAGCCAAGACCACCACCCCCAGCTCTGCAAGCTCCCCCAGCTGCCGCGCCCCTGAAACCCACTGACGACACCACCAACGGGCAAGCTCCGTCCCACACATCAACTCTTTTAAACCACCATCGCCAACCTAGACGCACATGTTCCAGCTGTTGGAATTTGCCATGAATGAATGAATAGCCACCGACTCAAGTAAATTGACTCCCTCGCGACTGCAAACATGTGGATCTTACCTCTCGTCGGGTATATTGGGTCCATCGTGGGCTTCGGGTTCATGACGCTGGCAATAGGTACATACACACTTGCATACATACTCTCCTTGCGCTCGCCCCCTTTACCCCCCTTACGATGCGCGCGCTCGCCTTGGAGTGACTTGCATGTACTGATCGTGGGAACAAATCACAATTTGCAGCATCTGGCCTCTACTACCTCTCCGAGCTCGTCGAAGAGCACACGGTTGTCGCAAAACGATTCCTGTCCAAGCTCATCTACTCGATCATGGTCCTCCAGCTTCTCCTATGCGCCGTTGATCGCTTCCCATTCTGGTTGACCGTCTTGGGCATATTTTCCCACTTTATTTACCTGGGCAACATGCGACGGTTCCCTTTCGTCAAGCTCACGGATCCTTTGTTCCTGACTTCTTGCGGTACGTGGCACTTCAAGCCCCCCCCCCCCCCTTTTTTTTTTTTTTCTCTTGGTCGGGGTTGGTATGGCAAAATCAAGACAAGATACTCTTGACTAACGGCCGATGGCGATTAGGCTTGGTATTGATCAACCATTACGTCTGGTTCAAGCACTTCTCTCACCGTCAGGAGCGCGCCTACCAAAACTACTCATACTACGACACCCCGGATATTCCCTCCTTCACCGAGATAGCGTCATACTTTGGCCTGTGCGTGTGGCTGGTCCCGTTCGCCCTCTTTGTCAGTCTATCGGCCAGCGACAACATTCTTCCTACGATGGGCAGCGAGGCTTCCTCTTCGTCCTCGGCATCGGTTGGCGGCGGCGGCAGCAGCGGCAGGGAGAAGAAGGGATTGGCAAAGGCCCTGGTGGACAACATTCGCGGGGCGATTGCCGGAGTTGGTGCCGTTACTGGATTGAAGAAACCAGAAGATCGGCTCTAGGTTAAAAAAAAAAAAAAAAAAAAAAAAAAGAAAAGAAAAGAAAAGAAAAAGAAAGAAAAACATTGTTTACCGGGTTGAACTGGTGGTAAATATTGTACAAACAAAATTTTCCTCTTTTGAAAAGTGATCTTCGTTTCAAGAGCGTGACAGGGCTTTTCAGCGGCACCGTGAATTTATCAAGCAAACGGATAGAGTAGTAAGTTCAAACGCCTTGTTTCATTTTGTATTTTACCAGCTGTCTTGCCCTCACTTTTTTCCTGTTTTCAGCACTAGGATATTGCTGTCTGCAAATCATCGGTTGTGGTCAAGGTATTTTGCATCTTGTTAAAACGAGCAAAAGAGAGTTCTCCGAAAGCCACCCAACTCTGTTGTCAACGTTACTGTCTTGGTCAGTTGTGCCGGAGAACCAAGCTAATGCAAAGAACAAAACAGCGAAAGATAATAAATATAGAGAGAAATGATGAAAGGATTGAAACTGGTCATACCCGAAACTCTTCACCCAATAAACGCAAAGTCCTACCTAAGGAACTTGGTTCTTCTCAAACCTCATCGTCAAAGAAACTGCCGTGTGTGTTCAACAACTTGCATGATGCGTCCGTCTCCTTAACCCTTATAACCCCACCAGGTCCGAAACAAATACTCCCTATCAATAGTGACGCCAAACACTTCGACGACCGGATACGGTTCGACGATTGACCGGTTCGATGCCCTGGCTTCGTTGATACGTCTGGCAATCCCCGAATAGTAGACGTTGGCCCGGTCTAGGTGCGAGTCTTTGAGGCAGCGACACTGTACATCATCCGTGGAATGATGACATCCGCTCAGTGCTGCTGCGCTCGAGCTCGCGTTGTTAGGCAATGGCGAGAGAGGCCGTTCGCTTACGGCGTCTCCTGCCTCGGTGGTGAGCCCGTCCGAGATGGCTGGATCCGAGCCAGCCTTGGTATCCCTGGGGTCAAACGCCGCGCGAGAGGCGTTGATGCAGTCGCGGAGGCCATCTCGGCGAATGTTACGGAGTGAACAGGGCTCATCTCTGTAGGCCTCTATGAGCAAAAGAATCTCCTCGCCATTGTCCTTGGAGGGCAGCTCTATGTCGCTCGCAATCGAATCCGACGGCGTGTCGGTTGGCTTCACCCCTTGACTACCCAGGCCTGGGTTCTGGCCGAGCCCGACTAGGAGACAGGTGTTGTCGTGTTCGTTGAGAGATGGCATTGCTTTCGATCAACAAGTTTGGTTTCTTTGTGTTTTATGATCTGTGGGACGGTCTGGTTTGTAGGTTTTTGCTCGTCCTTTGGGACGGCAGTTGAAGAAAAGGATGTTTACCCGTCGGGAGCCATCAAAAAAAGCTCCGTACTCTTTTATTCACTTGATATCAGGTGCGTGCTACCTGGGTTGGGGCTATTGCTGGCCAAAGCCGATACTCAAGAATGTACCCATTGCTTTTTTCTCATGGTGCGAGTGGGAATGCAAGAGTGGACTGCTGTTCTACGTGGCGAGAGATTTGGTCGGAAAGCTGCAGCCGGTTGTTGTAAGTGATGTGACCCTTGGCTGTGGGATTGCCCGCCCAAAAAGGCCCTCGCGGCGATGTAGTTTTCTTTGGTGTCAAAGTGCCACACACCTTACGGATGCAACCTCAAACGACAACACTTGTGGAATTGTCGGTCTACGCAAGAAGTAGTAACATCGACGATTAGAATGGTGAGTACATCCCGAATCCCGAGCATCCTCTCTGCGGCTCTGCGTTGTTTCTCTTCGTTGACCGGGAGCAAACTCATGCCATCATGAGGCGGCTCGAACCGGCTACCCCTGCCAGGACCACTTGTTCACTCGCCATCTCACATTACTTTCCTACCTAGCTAGCTGAGTGGCACGACATATGACAGCTCGGGTTGACGAAACCATACTCCCCCAATTACAAACCATCACGATGGCGGCAGGCATAGGGTTAACTCTCTCTCTCTCTCTCTTCCTCTGCTCACTGAAACAATTTGGGCCTCCAAAAACTACTCACGCATATATTTGTGCAATTCAGAATCTTCTCCTTCGTATCTCTTGCCGTGAAACCCGCGCAAGTGGGGATGTCGGCTATCTACCTTATCCTTCGCCTGGTTTGACACAACCATTCTGAAATGGGCGATGGTGAACCTATCACCGTCACACGAGGTCAATGCAAAATAGTACTGGATCTCACAGGCTTATTCCTGTTTTGAAAATATTTCGAAAACATTCCTCCGGTCCGGGGAAGTGTGTGTTTGGATAGTTTTTGCATGACACGACACAACAATAATAATAAGCTCATGGATGTCATCCTCATCCTGAACGGCTTGACTGAGAAGAAGTCTTGAGTCTAGTAGCCAGCGGCCTTTCCGTCTTGTCTTGGCTCATTACAGGGTGTAGGGCTATATGTTTTTTTTCTTCTTGTTTTTGTGCGTTGGAACACCATCCTTCTTTCTTTCTATTTTTCCCCCTCCCGCCTCAATGTCAACATCACAATAAACTACCTAAACTTGATAGGAGCAAGCTGATACTAATTAGGTGACCCTCGTGGCCCGACTTTGTGCTGCCCAAACGTGGGGGTCTACATCGGATTCGCTTGTTCACATAAGGGGAGGATCTTGCTCCCGTCGATTCCACCATTGCTACCCGCCAGAAGCCAGGGTCCTAGCACGGCGAGATCATCAGGTTTGCAATGAGAACGAGTTTGAGATAAGAGTAGTCGTCGTTGCCCATTTTTTTCTTTATACGTAATTTCCGCCTTTTTTTTCTTTTTTTTTCTTTCTGTTGCTTCACAGAAAGAAGTCAGCAAACACGAAACAGCGAATGTGATACCGCAGAGGCTTGAATAAGGGGGCCCCTATCCAACCTTTTCGAGCGGGTATCATCGAGTTTGTCTCTTGCTAAAAAAAAAAAAAAACTGTTTTGCAGGGGAGAATAAGTGATCTACTTCCGGGAACTTGGTGCGAGAGTTGAAGTATTAAAGAGAAAAAAAAAGTCCTGATAGACATCACCAACATGAGACAGATGGGTCAGGTTTTACTCTAATACCGTGACATACAAAAAAAGAAGGGGACGGTGGTTATTTTTGTTAGGGACAATTTCCCAAAAAGACAAAGTATTGTTTGTCCCCACAAAAGCAAATGCCCACAGCCAGAATCGAACTGACGACCTTGTCATTACTAGTGACACGCTCTACCACTGAGCCATGCGGGCTTTAACCATTTAACAAATGTTGATCTCAACAGCCGGAACCATGGTATATATAGCTATGCGCTATAAGCGGCAAAAAAACGAAAGAATGACTATGGACCTCTTATCAAAATAAACAAAGAATGTCGTCCTCTAGGCTAACCCTTCATAATGCACACACATCAAATCTCGAATGATTCTATTCCCATAAGTTTTGCAGCTTGTTCTTGTTCGTATAAATCATACTCGATTTTGCGGAATTTAAATCCATCACCACATTACCCCTTTAATTAATTATAAACCCTCTCATTGACGAGGTGACTGTCCCCTTGGACCAAGTGTCTAGGGTAAACTACTTACCTAGGTAATTTTGACAAACCAACTTGGGAAAGTGGGATTTCCCCCCCGGAAAAGCGACCAAAAGCCAATAAGCCAGAGAAGTAGAGAGTCCATCCGGCGGAGCACCAAAAAAAAAAAAAAAAAAAAAAAAAATCTCACCTCGGGCCCCTTTCTAGATGGTATAGCTGTATCATATCTTGTTACTTACAAGTGCTTTCTTTCAGAAGCCCGCACCCCTCCCACTCCCCCAATTGGCTCTAATGTGGCTAGACTATGAAAAGTCAAAAGTCTGAAAATGAAGTACCTAGGTAACCAATTTTACGCACAGTATTATAATCAAGCCGGTCTACCCTCTTTATTCATAAAGTACAGTACTGACGGCTACCTAACTACCTAACCAAAAAGAAAAAAAGAAAAAGAAAATGGTATCAGTAGTTATACACTCATCGATTTCATCATTACCAATCCATCCGGCATCTTCTCTTCAGTTTCCCCTCTCACCATCGCATCCCTTCCAAGACTCCACAAATAAATTTTCTCAACAAACATTTTTTTCCTTTTAAAATTCTCCTCCCTCTTACAATCATGATGGAATAGAATTAGTAGTTGTCGTAGACAGAAAGAAAGAAAGAAGGAAAAAAAATCACAACGAACTACCCTTGATAACCCTCACGTTACCCCGCGGACCCCCCCTGTTCGGCACAACCGTCCTTGGGCTTCCACCCTGTCCGGCCGCTGAGCCCCCGAGAACCCGGGACTCGCTCCCGCCGCTCCCCAACCGATCCCTAAACTGAAACTCCATTTCGCTCTTATTCTTCATCATCATCATCATCATCATCCCCCCTCCCGGCCCGCCGCGAGTCCTGGCAGTGTCGTTCAAGGTTGAATCCGGCCCCGGAACCTCCCACCGGAAGTTGTTACTGCTGCTTTCTCTCTCTCTTTCCCTTTTCCAACTCACGCTGGCCCTCACTCTGTCCTTCAGCGCCGCCCACTCCTCCTTGAGCGGCGTCCAGCTCGTGGCGGTGAAGATGACCATGTTCCACAGCCCCTGCAGCGGCAGGACCACCGCGCTGGCGAGGTTCAGGCCGTAGCTCGTCGAGTGCGGGTAGATCAGCGAGTACACCCGGTTGATGCTGCTCGGTATCCAAATGACCAGGACCGAGATGGCAAAGACGAACGAGGTGCGTAGGTAGGCCAGCTTGATCGGGTCGAGGTTGCGCAGCTTGGTCATGAACTTGTCAAAGGGCCGCCGGAGCGAGGCCCAGTTGACGGAGGAGCCGGCCGCGGGCTTGGGCCGCCGGCTCGACGAGATGCTGCTGATCGTGGTGAAGGCGTTGCCGGCGGCGAGATTCGCGTTCATCAGCCCGGGCCCTGCGGCACCAAAGGCTGAGTAGCACGGCCCCGGTCCCGCCTCGGCGTCGTAACCGCACGGATCATCGTGAGGTGAGGAGAAAACCCAGGGATGATGGGACGGAGCGGGCAGAATGGCGCGGGGTAGGACGGGTGCGATCGAAGCTGCTGACGGCGTCGAGGGAGGTGTGATTTGGGAAGCATCTGAGGTCCGCTCGGCGGTCACCTGTACCTTGGTCGTCACGGTACCGTAGCTTCCTGGATCAGTCTATCGTAACGATGGTGTGGTAAGCAACAGGAGGTAACAAATGTGCTACCATGAAGGACCTTGTCAGGGGGCCAAACTTGACCAACCATGCCAAGCCTAAGTGGCAAAGGTAGGTAACGAGGTACAAAACAGAAAGCAAGAGAGGAAGAGAGAGAGAGAGAGAGAGGTTACATACATTTTCTGCTGATCCCCTCAGCTCGGTGCCGGGACAGTCTTTTGCTTGGGCACTCAGCGTCAGGTTACGCAGCTGGTTGCGTTGATGAAAGACGTGATAGCCGACGGCTACGTAAATGACAGCGGATAGCACAATGCAAACCCAGACCGGCATGTAGTAGGTGTATATGCGAAGCCTGTTGTACTGATCGCCAATCCAGCACCACAGCTAATAGCGTTGCAAACAACCAGAGCAGAGAAAATTAGCACAAGAAAAGAAGGTAATCAGGTTTACCCTGACAGGAACGAGGTCAGGTAGATAATAATGAAAAAAAAAAAAAAAAAAAAAAAGGCTTACGGTAGCGTTTCCGTAAATACGCTGGCCGTTAGGCACATACAACAAGCACACAAACGCAAAGATGGCCGGAACACCAAAGCAGACGAGGCAGTAGGCCCAAAGGTGCTTGTGAAAGTTGTTTGGGTTGTAGGCCATGAAGAAGACCATGTAGACGTTGATGGCCATTGCAAAGGACCACCAAGGGTCTGATTGCATAAACCTAAGGGGGGAAGAAGGAGAGGGGAAAGCAGAGTGATGTTAGCTTTGACGCAACCAACCAGCCCGTATTAAAAAAAAAAAAAAAGGATTCTCCGTGGAGGGTATATGCAAAGTCAAACAAAACTTACATCTCGAGCAGGAATGCCTGCGTCTGGCACAGGGCGGAATCATCCCCAGCTTCGATACCGGCGTATCCTATAGCGCAGGCGATGCTGGCTCCCACGTTTGCTACCGAGGCGAAAAGGATAAAAGTGTTTGGCACCGACCGTACCCGCTTGGAGAGGCCATACGTGACAAAGATGAACAAGACGCCAACCAAGCTGAGGGAGGCCCCGACCCTCTCGACACGCACAATGGTGTCACGTTCTGATGATGTTAAATTCATGTAGCCGCTCTGTCCTGGAATAATGTCTAGGCCGGCCATGATGAGAAAAAAAGGGAAAGGGGAGCGGAAGGAAAAAGGGGGAGGGGGGCCGTTTAGAAGAGAAGAAAAATGATCATTAACAAGGACTCGGATGTGATCAAAATTTGGTATCCCCTAATGCTTCGAGTGGACAAAGGGGGGCGTCAAGTTGCAGGTAGGCTAGTAGCAAAAAACCTTGGGGCTCGGGATTGGATTCCAAAGTCGGTGGGTAGCCTTGATCGACGTGGCTTCTCATCGAGGGGGCATGGGGGCAACGTGTATCGAATGTGCGAGATTGGACCGGCTGGGAAACCTCGAGGCTTGGCTATCGACCGTTTAGGGGTAAAAGAGTCACGGTGTCTCTTGCGGCTGTTGCAACTTGCATCAAGTTTGGTGGGAATGGCAAGCCACCAGTCTCACTCGCACAGCAACACGCAGCCCGCGATCATCAGCGGGGCCGCCAATGAGGTTGCCCTGGGACCAGCTGCGCCGGTAGCTATCGATGTCAGTCGCCGCGATGGTAACCCCTACTGACGTTGCTTGGCCCATGCGGAGCGTTGTAAGTCTGCTCCGATCCCCACAAAGTTGTCTCGACAGGAAAGCTACCTTGATCGGTGAGGCGTGGCAGCCACGGGGCGGCAGTGGCGTGGTGGTGGTGGTGGTGGTGGTGGTGGTGGTGGTGGTGGTGTTGTGAGTGCCGAGAACCTCGATTTGTCTGGGGGAAGACGCGGGTGAAAGACAGCTGAAAGGCAGCCAAGTGGTTTGAGTGGTTGAGACAGGCAAACTTTGAAGAATAGCATGGTCCTGAGGGAGATTCCAAAGATGGAAAGGGAAAAGACCATAGACCAATAAAACAGATAGACCAAGTAAATGGATCTGGCCCCTGCATTATCCATTTGATTGCATACATACCTACCTACAGGCTACCGATCATTACAGGTCCTCATTAGTTACTTCCATGAAACTGGCAAGCCGCGAGATACGGGACGGCCCTGACCAAATTTCAGAGGACGGGACAGACTTTCGAGCTCCAATCTGAGGCCCGATACGGGATGGTCCCCCATATGTGCCCATCCGTTAGATGTGTGGTCGACGAGCAAGATGTGCTCTCAGACGTGGCTGCCTTTGCCAAGGCGGGACTGCAAATGCTTGTCTCTGCGTTGTCCGAGATGTGTCGGCGCTGGATCTTTATTTTTACTCTTTTTTTTTTATCTCCTGGCCTAAAGAGTCAGATTCAGTCTCAAATTAGCTGTGCTACTTGAGGGCTTTTGCTCAGCCGGCTTGATTGGGTGGCGGGCGGAAGTCTACATGATCACAGCAGCCCGGCCGTCATCTACAAGATGGAAATTGATTTCAGACAGAATCTGTTCCAACAAGAAACCTGAAAAAGCGGCTACACCATGTCTGGCGTGGAGATGCTGAGCAGATCTTGAACAGAACAGACAGCCTGGCTGTCGAAATGAGTGTCCTTGCTCCCGCAGCGCCAATGAACATACATGAATGGCCTAAAATGGATGGTGATGGCACCGGCAGGATGCAGATGCAGACCATAAATGCGGGAATTCATTGTTTGTAGTCGCAATAGAACAAGCACAAGCATTGATTTCGTCCTTATTAATTAACGCAGTGGTGGCCCCTTTACTCCCGAGGAAAAAAGACAGAATTTGGGGGTGAAACTTGAACGTCATAGGCCACGGTGGCTCGGGCCGGAGCATGGTATCCCGCAGAATGGATGAAGCTGAACTTGCAGAAATATGCGGTGCATGCAGGTTGAGTTGCCCTTCAAGTTTCAATGGTTTTTCTGTTGTTCCATTTTTAGGAAGAAATTTGACCCCCTTCCACGAAGGTGCTCTTCCTCAGCAAAGCGGGAAACAAGGGAGAGGAACGGGATATGCGCATAATATTGATCAGCTGAGAGAATATATAAAAATTCATAGAAATAAAATAAAAGTGTCCGGCCGGGAAGTCCAAGTCCCGGAAGGGAAAAGGGCGAATGAAAGTGAAAGGGGCAATGACGAGGAGAGGAAAAACACGCTTGAGGCTGCGGTGTGTGTATGTGTGACTGGCTTCACACGGGTAGCTGCACCCCTCCAGATTGAAAGATGCAGCAACGGCCGTCGAGGGATAACTCGGTAATTGGCCAGTTCCCCCCAGACGGCAAACGCGGTAACAGGCAGTACAACCCCCCCCCCCCTCCCTTGCCCCGTTTAGGTTCCTTGGCTTTTGTTTTTGAGAGCAGGCGACGGTCCGCCTGGATTGGGTTTACTGGCTTTGGGACGGAGCATCAATGTAGGCAAGGTAGGTAGGTAGGTAGGTAGTAGGTACCGTACCTTTTTGCGAGTGGCGAGATTGGATCGAAGACATGAATGATGAATCCCTGGTACGCGCCATACCTACCTACCTACTTTCTCAGAAACGGTGAATGTTCTTATTGTTTTTTTTTTTCTTTGTTTCCTATCTTTGTTTGATTCTCATCTTTGAGTATTCACTTGTTAAATGTAAAGGCCCCATCGGCGGCCTGCCGTGTTCCCATGATACTTCAGCAATATCCATGAATGAACCTGGAACCGCTTCTATTTTTCGAGTCGAGGTCTGGTTGGCAATTTCCGCCGTGCTTGTCGCGTTTGACAAACTCTTTGGTCTCCCCCCCAAAAAAAGTTTCTCGGAATGATTTTATCCACCACCACCTGCATTAGGGTAGCGGTTACTACGGCGTTGGCTGTTTCTCTTTCCCCTGTAATCTTGCATTACGATTTCTTGAGATGGGAGTGGTGTTGGGATGCAGAGGGGGGAACGCAGACAATGTGTGTGTGTTGCGGTTAAGGATATTTGCCAAGTGCGGGCAACAATAGCAAACAAAGTCTTGATCTGGCGGTCTGGTTTTTGGACATCGGATTCTTCCGGGAAGAAAGAAGGAACAAAAAATGGTGCAAACAGCTGGATACCTAATTAGCTTAGGTATTTTTTGTCAAGCGTGCCGGGGAAGAAACCGTGCCCTTGTCAATGTGCAACAAGATATTGATAATCAAAAGTGGCGAAAATTCTAACCCCTGGCTTCCTTGCTGATATCTATCATCGATCACACATAGCTACAAATGGGCCGGGCCAGGGTTACGCATGGGGATCCCTACTGCGAAGCCGAAGGCCATCCCTAGATGGTAGGTACTGAGGAGGAACCTACCTATGTTTCCTTTCCCTTGGCCGCAAATAACATGCTTTCAAAGTATATTTGAGATTAGAAAAATTAGAAGTTGATACAACTAGTATGGTCCCCCTAAGCGCATTGCAAGGTGAGAAGAACGTTGATAACTGCCAGCAAAATTGTTGCGAAGAATTTCTGCTGAAAGAAATTGAATGCTACCTAATTAACGAGCTGATTTTCATACCCGAGTGTAGACTCCGTCAATGGTATAATCCTTTTGCGGTCCCTTGACCGCGTAAGCCAATCGCCAATCTTTCAAGTTGACGGCCTGGAAGTGGAACTCATAGTTCACGTCATAGTAATCGTCGATACACATGTGACCAGCCTTCGCGAGCCAGCCCTTGGTGTGTCCTTCCTCTGGGACATCAAACTCGACACGGTGAAAGAGGTAGTCGGCCCTCTTCTGATCGTCAGTCTTGACGAACCAGACGCTCAGCCTATCCAACCTCTCGTCGTAGCGCCAAATATACCGGCGCGTTGCTCTGAATGACCAGCCGGAAGTAGCCTTGAAATCTCCTTCCTCTATGTAGAGATACTCCAGGCCCGGATCTCCATCTGGGCCGAGTTTATCAAATTCGGCCTCTCTTCCCTCTCTTGTTCCGATCCTGAGCAGGAACTTTGCCGTCCCGCTGAAGTGGCCACTTGGATGACTTGGAAGCGTGCTGATGATCTGCCGCTCAAGCTTCCATTCCCCAAGCAGGGAGCGGAAAACAGCTTTTGCGGCAAACTTGCCAGCAGCCAGTCCCGCCCACGCCGTCGTCTCGGTCTGCTTGAGAGACTTGGCAATCTCGGCTTCCTGATCCTTGCTGACAGATTTGGATGGATATCTAGCCGGCGTCAGAATGTCCATCTGCAGCGTGTTTCCTGGCTGAAGACGATTGAGACCCAGGGCCGTGCCGAATTCTTGCATAAGCCAGGCGTAGTCGCCCATGGGAAATTGTGACGCGCGAGGATCAGTCCGAAGGCCAATAGTTCTTTCGATGGATGTGTCTTTTTCCAGGGCATCTTTGATGGTCTGAGGAAGCGAGGGCGAGGAGCGGCCACCTGCTGCCCAAATCGCGGCAACAAATCGGGCCTGCATCTCCATCACCCCCCAATATGGCGACCTGTAGAAGCCGACGAATCCAAGATTCTTGATCGTCGGATGATATGATCCGTGGAAACCCAATGCCACGGTATTTGATAGATCCGCTGACATGAGGGAAATAGTTTCTCGAACCTCGGGGGGCAAAAAGGATACCGAGGAAGATGCCTCGAAACCCGTGGCAAGAACCACTGCTGCGATGTCGGTAATCTCTTCGTCTGATGGTGAAATCGTAGCCCTGTCTCCCAAGAGATTCTTAAGCTTGCCCCTAGAGACCGTTATCATACCAGACCGAACGAAATCCATGTAATGGTCGCTGACTGCGATGTATGGAGGTCTTTGCGTATCTTCAGGCTTGATTCCGAGGGCTTGAGAGAAATTTGACTGATCGGTGCCAAGGGTGGCTTGGTAGAGCGAGTGCATTCTTTTTGCCGCGTCTTCAGAGATGTGACCCTGCGTGTTGATCAGGGGCTGCAGGCGATTTGCGAGATTGTAGGATCCCATGTCTAGGGGCAGGAAGGGCGGCGCCGAAAGGGCAGGCTACATGTTTGATTTTAATCTCGCTGTCCAAAACGGGGGGGGGGGGGCGCGGTGGTTCTTGTTTAGGTACATACCTTTGGCGAGAGAAACAGGGGCATTACCCAGACAGGCTGCTGAACGATGTGGTGGATGGTATACTTGTCTGGGTTCTCGATCGGACTCG
This sequence comes from Cladorrhinum samala, assembly GCA_033576145.1. Classification (NCBI taxonomy): domain Eukaryota; kingdom Fungi; phylum Ascomycota; class Sordariomycetes; order Sordariales; family Podosporaceae; genus Cladorrhinum; species Cladorrhinum samala. Next base: position 49,804 of record MU865037.1, on the reverse strand, counting down.
TGCCCGGCGAATAGATTGCTGAAGACAGATGGCTGGCGATGGTGCCTGCAATTTCGACACCGGACATTTGGCCGCCGACGACAAGGATTTTCCCTCCCTTTTGGTCCCTATTTGCCAACAAACTTTTGAGATCACGGTATCGGCTGCTGTGGACGATTGGGATCTCGGGGGTTTCCGGCAGGAAGGATGGCACTGCGGGCTTGCCAAAAAAACCCGAGGCCACCAGCAGGAAGTCAAACGTGGACTCCTGATCCACGCCGTCCGCCGACCGCGTCCACACCCGCCATCCAGAGTCGAGTGCTTCCGTCTTCTCGACCCGCGTCCCGAGACGGAGCTTGACGTCCCTGCAGTACGTCTCAAAATACCGGTCCAGGTACCGGCCAATCTGCCACGCGCGAGGCAATTCGGGTGAGTTGTCAGGCCAGGCCAGATCGCTGAACTGGACCGTGTGCCTGCTCTGGTTTGCCGTCATCATCGGGTGGATCAGACCGCCATTGTCGTCCTTTTTTGATGGCCAAAGGCCCCCCATCCGATTCTGGGACTCGAAGATGGTCACATCGAATGTCCCAGGAGCAGCATCGCGGAGGAGGGTCTTGGCGGCCACCAGGCCAGAGGGTCCAGCACCTAGGGTTTTTGCCTGTTAGACACCGACCAAACCTCGGAATCAATCAATCACGGCGTGAAGCTCACCAACAACGCACACCGTCTTGGTCATGGTGGCGATGGTTCGGTGGGGCAGCGGTGGTGGGAGTAGCCGGGGTCGGACCGCCGGAAAAGGGCGGATTCGGATCAGGTTGAGCGTAAGAATACTGGATAAGCTATAAAAAACACTGGGAAAGGCGGTTTCTGCACCCAGTTTTGTGGGTTGGGATGTTGGCGGAGTCGTTCAGTTGTGCTGGCTGTGAAGGTTGAAGTCTGAATTCACTCATCCATGGCATTAGGCTTGTCCTGGATCTGACAGCCCCATGTCGGCAACGGAGACCCACTTGGCAGGTATGAGATGATCCTTATTGGCGGAGTGAGAGGAGTCCCGATCGCTGCAATGACTAACCGCACTGGAGCAAAGGCCATCCATGAGACATTTCTCATGGGCAAACCGGACTCTTTCTACTTTTGAGAATATAGGACATGTTTGCATGAAACGCTTGGTATATCTAAAAATGAAATAAATATGTCCATCTCTGGATAAGTAAGCTAGTATAAGTTGAAATATATCTTATTTTTACTTGGCGTTTTATATGCCATTTTATATTTTTCAAAGAGTGGAGCATGAACGGAAAGACGATGAGAGACGATGCAACGCTAATAATGGATAATGCAACAATTGGTTGGAAAAGATGAAAAACCACTGCAGTATCAAGGCATAAAAATACGCACACGTGGAAAGGAGTTAGAATACACCCATCCGCCAACGAGAAGAGGTCAACTAACAAGAGCTTCAGGCCACGCGCATAAAGATCATCACGACAAGTATACCGGTCACGATAAAGGTAGGTGTTGAAGATTAACGAGTGAGAAACTTGATTTTGTAAGCCCATATGTCCCTACTTCCGGTTGCCTAAGTCGGCAACTGGTTGGTCTCGGCGCCTTGGCCGGTCCAGGTGTTGACGGGAGGATATTGAATGGAGTCCGGAACCATGGTTCACACTTACCTAACACCCAGTAATAAGCCCAACCCACCCAGATAGGTATCCAACCCTTTCTCCTCCTTACATTTGCAAGTGCACATCAACAGCCTGTGTCATTCCAATTCATCTCAACGCTCATTGTCCGGTTATCAACCCCAACTCGGAATCGCCGGTTCGTGGCGTCCACTAGGAGATCGAGTCATGCTAGATGCTTGGTAGCTTTCTATATTTCTACCAGTATGCAACGCAGACGCACCGTGACCGACATCACCTGAGCCAAGTGGTTTTACGACCTTCGATATTGATGGACTTCAGCCCAATGGTAATTCTTCCTTCTGCCCTCCATCTCTTCAAAATGCCTCATACTTACCTACCTTGGTCTTCTGCTCGTGCTTTGTCAGGTTGACTCGACTCCCAAAAGCCTGGGAGGCCTTCCGAATCGTCGGTCGAGTTGTTCGACGGTTCGAATATCGCCGCCACTGGAACACAGCGTCCAAGCCCCCGAGATGGCTTGCCGGCCTCCCCACACTCGATTCCGAAAGCTCAGTCCGACTCGTGGGAACACAATCAAACACTATAATCTTGGTAATGGTCAAGCGGTGAGGGCCTCTCGCGACAACCTACCTCGTCTTGCGGGTTTTTATTGTTATTATTTTTAATTATCATCATTATTGTTGGTTTTTTCCTTGGTTTCCAACCAGCATCTATGCCGGCTCCCAGCGAGCAGGTCCGGATTGTTGCAGCTCATCTGTCCGAAATTCTCCTAGCTGCTTGATTCCTGCAGCAGCAGCCTGTCAATGCCAAGAGGCCAACCGCCACCTGCTGTTCGTTTTATTCGAATTCTCCCCGTCCGAGCAGGCCGGAAGCCTGATTATGGCTTGCATGAGGGCCGATTGGCGATTCCTCGCCAATGCTGACAAACTTTGGCTACTAAGCCACCATCACCCAGTCGCGGATCAGCTTCCATCTGGGCAAACGCTTCGGCTAGAAGGAGATTCATATCTCATGACTCCTCTGTCCAACATTCTCACAGTATTCAAGTTCCATCCTTGCCAGCGGCTTGTTTCTTGCCAAGCTCTTTGCCTGTCTGGACAGCGATTGGGCTGAGAAACTTGACCTAGACTCTCGATGGCTGACGAATCGGCGAGGATTTGGTCAAACAAGGAGATCCCGGGCCAGACGGGAAGATACAGGATATCGGTGCTACTCCATCCAACCAGGTGCAATTGCTCAATCATGCGCCCTCCCCACGCAGCAAATGACATCCCGCTAGACTCCTCCGTTGCGGAAGCATAGACCTGGGTATTAATTCTCGAAATCTCCAACCGCACGTGGTGGATAGGCAGTCCTACCGGATACGTGCTCACAGGCCTATCATTGGGCACGGAAACCCGGCTGAAGATTGCGTATCAGTTCCCTTGGCGGCGAGTGCACAGCAACACCTACCTGGCGGGTACAGGCCTGGGAGGACGGTTCCTGGCTGAGAAATCTCGACATGCCGTCCTCTGGTTGGACAGCGGATAACAGAAATGACAATCAGCATGAACCCTGCCGGAAGGATACAGTCCCAGGGCTCTCTTGGACATTCTAGCCGCCATCCGAACGACCACTTCCTCACAACCGTCTCCGGAACCTGAAGTTAATAGGAGTTATGATTGATTCGTCAGTTTTGTGGCCTGACGCCTCTCCGGAGACGCCGTTGCGGAACAGAATGGCATGTTCCCCCTTCCCTCCCCCATTACTAAAATCGGAGTTCGAGACGCCGTGAATATTTTCCATGATCCCAAAAATGATGTTGTATTGTTCAAGTCAAATCAAAAGTGCCTTTTTGGGGGGCGTGGCATGGGAACCTTGAAAGGTTGTGTGATGCGTGGCTGCATGGCCCCTCATCCACCCTTTTTTTTTTTTTTTTTTAAAAAAAAAAAAAAAGTTTTGTTTTCGGAACCGACAGCAGGTGGGATTACACCTGCAGATTATCAGAGTGGGAGACAAGCAGTGCAGCTACTCCATCACGGTGCTGAATCTGAATCTAAACCTGGCCGCTTTATCTCCGACAGCATCCAACACCTGTCTGGGGCGCCGCGGTTGTAAAGGCCGTAAACTCACTGAGCTTGTTAATGTCTTGACTTTTCAAAGATAAAAGAAGGACTGATAGAAGCAATGTTCTGTGACACGCAGCTTGGAGCTGCGTCTTTCTGGAGGCGATATATGAGACACAATGACACCCAGGCAAGGGCCGGGGCCGGGAGAGAAGGAAGGGGGGGGGGGTGAAGGGAGGCCGCGAGACGACGCTATCTTTGGAACTCGTCAATCTTGAATTGGGTAAACGACCTGGGAGCTGCACATTCGGATGCCCCGCACATATTCCCCAATCAGGGGAGGTTGTTACCGGCAATTCATTCGCACGGCACTGGCACGAGAGGTTGAAAGGGGAACCAGAGAGGCGCAGGACAGAATTTCAGCTTCAAGCTATATCCATCCACTATCCGAATACCCTCGCCCTGATTATGAGATATTTGCGTCTTTTAACAGATTTTAGGTCCTGGAGCGAAACGAAATAGCCACAGAGAGACGACAGCAACGCAGAACCAATGGCCGGTTCCTCGGTGTCGGGATGCGGTACAGAAAGTTTTCGTTCGAGGTGGTGGGAAGCGCACCGGACGCTGTCGCTGGGCGTTCGAGGGGAGATGCGGCAACAGACAAGGATGCCGACATTGGGCCCAACTCTCCACATCCTTGACGCCTTCACATCGGGAACCGGTTTCCAATATCCCACTGTTTGCCGCATCCCTGCCGTGCGGCCTCTGCAGGAGAAACACAGGCGGTCGGTGGTGCATGGTGGCATCCGCCCGTGGCGCTGGGGCAGCACACCATGATTACCTACATGCACATATAATAATAATAAGCTACGACTGATGGACGGGTTGGAATCGGCAGCTAGCTACCTACCTACCTACCTGAGTGGCTTCCTTTTTGCCTTCGCCGCCGCAGCCCCGGCTTTACATTTACGCCCATTATTCCCACGGGGACGCGGGCAAAACGGCGTTGCAAAGCTCCACGACTGCCGGTTCCTGACCAATTGCGTGTTGCAGACTGCGTTGCAGCGGCCCACTCACTACCACCACCACCATCCCTTCTTGGCAAGCAGGAACCACACCGGCCTGGGCACGGCGGCCTGGGATTGGCAGTTGCGACTCGATCGTCGACGAGAGAGATCCCGGACGAGATATCCGCGGTGGGGGGTTGCACCTTCTCCAGCGCCGTTGCCCTCGCTCCCCCGCAATCCGCCATCCGGTAGAGGGGTCATCCGACGTCACAGAACAAATCACCGGCGAGTCCGGGGTTGGGTCGGTCGAGCTTGCGGAATAGGGCCTTTTTCAGTTTTTCTGTGGTCGACCAGAGCTTGCTCTGGCCAAAACATGAACAATGGGTTAGTCCCACGTTTCCTCTTCCTGGCTGCGTGTGCATTGCAAAAAACCATAAAAAGCGGGCGGCGATCTTCGATTGTTCTGGAGCCTCCTGTTCCATTGTCCTGACGTCGATATCGATCCTGAACCCCCTTTCCAACCTTCTTCCTCCGCTTCTTCTTCTCTCTTGCCATTTTCCCATCTCTCCAATCGTCCCAACTTCTTCCAAACTAAGCAGCGGGTAAGGTGGTTTGCCTGCTGGGGACTTGCAGTCGGCACCGGGCCCTCCTGGTTTCCCTTCCTTCTCGAGGGCAGCTACTGACGCGCGCACCTTCCCCACAGCAGCCAACGTCTTTTTCGCTTCAAAGGAGAAACTGTTCCTCGAGGAGATGGTCAACATGGCCGACGACAAGGAAAACGCATCGTTTGCCGGCTCGCGCAGCCAGGAGGAGATCGCAATGAATATCCCGGCGGACCCCGACGCGCATCTCACGGCCGACGAAAAGGCCGACGTGGTGAGTACCACTGACTTTACTGCCCCTTTCGGAGAGCCCCCCGGCGTTTTGTCGCTGTCGGAGATGCTTACTTTGCCTGGTGTGCCAGGACCGTCGTCTCCTGTGGAAGCTGGACATGAAGCTTATGCCGTGGCTCTGCTTCCTGTACTTGCTAGCATTTCTCGACCGCACCAATATTGGTAACGCGAAAATTGCCGGCTTGTCCAAGGACCTTGGCCTCTCCCCACAGTCCTACAATGCCACCCTCACCATATTCTTTGTTTCCTATGCCATCTTCGAACCTGTCACCAATATCCTACTAAAGAAATACCGCCCGTCGGTCTTTATCCCTATCATCATGTATGCGCTTCCAAATGCACCCTATTGACGGTTATAAGCTAACAAGCCCCTGTTTGGCACAGAGTCTCGTGGGGTGCCTGCATGCTCGGGATGGGTTTTGTCAAGAACTGGTCGGGGCTCATGGCTGCGCGTTGGTTTCTCGGCTTGGCAGAAGCTGGTCTCTTCCCCGGAGTCACTTACTACCTGTCATGCTGGTACAAGCGTTCCGAGTTTGGCCTGCGCGCCGCCATCTTCTTCTCGGCTGCAGCTATTTCTGGCTCCTTTGGTGGCCTGCTTGCGGCCGCCATTGAGAAGATGCACGGCACTGCCAACCTCCCCGGGTGGGCCTGGATCTTTATCCTCGAGGGCCTTCTCACCATATTGGCGGGGATTGCTTCCTTCTGGATGGTCCATGATTTCCCAGACGAGGCTACCTTTCTCTCCGAAGAGGATCGCAGGCGCGTCATTCACCGGCTCAAGGCGGACAAGCAATCTTCGGCCGAGCACGAGGCGTACAGCAACAAGGCATTGTGGGATTCGCTGAAGGACTGGAAGATGTGGGTCGGCATGGTCATCTACATGGGTTGCGATATGCCCCTCTACGCCTTCTCGCTCTTCCTCCCGACAATCATTGCCGACATGGGCTGGAACGACAGCGTGATTCGGGCACAGCTCATGTCGGTTCCGCCATATGTCGCGGCCGCCCTCTTGACCGTGGTTATTGGGTACATCGCCGATCGGACCCGCGCTCGCGGTATTTGCAACATCGCCGTATCGGTGGTTGGCATTGCGGGCTTCATCATGCTTTTGGTCTCGGAGAACCCAGCAGTCAAGTATGTGGGCACCTTCCTTGGCGCGCTTGGAATCTATCCTTGCATCTCCAACACCATCACCTGGGTGGCCAACAACACCGAAGGCGTCTACAAGAGAGGTGTGGTCATGGGTTTCGTCGTTGGCTGGGGCAACCTGAACGGAATCGTCAGCAGCAACATCTTCTTCAACTCGCCCCGATTCTTCGAGGGCCACGGCGCCATTATTGCGTTCCTGACGCTTTTCCTATTTGGGGGTTCACTCCTCATGACACTGCTGCTGCGCAAGGAAAATGCCAGGCGTCTCCGTGGAGAGCGTGATCATTGGGTGGAAGGCCTCACAGAACGTGAAATCCAGGCGCTGGGCGACAAGAGGCCAGACTTTATCTACACTACTTGAGACCTAGTATTTGATCACTTTTTCTCACAGCAAGGCTTTCTTTACATCATGAGATACCCTCGACACTATTTCTCTCAAACTTTATCAATCGATTTTCTGGAGGAGCCTCCGATATCTGTTTTTCAAAGGGGCATTTTGAGATTTCCAGATTTCCGCGGGAGAATGAGTCTAGCAGTGGTTTGAACCATTGTCGAAATGAATCTATTCTTGGCGCAGGTCAGTCCTGAGTGGCTTGTCCTTTTACTACACATGCAGCGGCAACTACTTGCGACTAATGGAAGCGGAGGAGTTATATTTTGGGAAGATAGATACCTGGAGGCTTTACAAGATATCCTTTTTTATTTTTATTTTTTTTTATTTTCCCTTCTTGTGTCTTGATTGTGGAAAGATACATTGTTTTATTAGGCGGATGGATTTCTTATGGTTTTGTTTTGGGATGATATAAATGGTAAACATGCATCTCATTGTTATTCAATGGGAGGCATATTGGAATGTAGAACAGGTACCTTTTCTATTGACTTTGATAACCGATATTTCTTGATTTGGTTATGGTGCATGCCGATGGCTGATATCCCAACGACTGCCTGAAATTAAACTGCAGCGAAAATATATGAACAAACTTGAGTTGCTTTTTTTTTTTTTTTTTTTCTGTTTTTTTTTTTCACAATCCTTGTACATACATACATGTATACATACTTACATTACCTCCCTTTGATTCTACCTCCATATCAAATACCCATCATATCTCGACCATGAATGATTAGGCATGTACCTTGCTAGCTAGGTAGGTACCCTTACCCCGAACAAAATTCACCTAGAAACTAGGCGGCTGATGGAAAACCCGAATAGCAAGCGCGAATCCTTCGTCAACGGGCTTGACCAGCTCCCTCGCGGTGTCCTGCAGCTCCGGGGGGATTTTGTTTACAACCTCCTGGCTCAGCCCGGCCGTGGCCTTTCTCTGGAGTCCCAGGTCGATCAAGATCAAAGGCGTCAGCAAGGTCCTGTCGAACTTTGGCTTGGCCCGGATGATCGCCTCGAGGGTGACGTTTACCGCCCCGACGAGGTCCGTGGTGGCCTGAGCGACCTGGAGGGCCCCCTCGAGGTCGGGTACCGGTCCGGAATCCCTTGCCGTCTTTGTTGCCTTTTCCACCTGGGCGAGGAGGGATACGGCCGCGACGAGGATTGGGTTTTTATTGTTTTGCGGGCCGGGCAGGAGGAGGGATAAAGGCTTGCCGTTCCATGAGGTTATAGAGTCGCCGAGCTTGGATGTTGACTGCTGGACCTTGTTGAGGGCTGTTGAGATTGTTGATGCGGAGGAGGCTGAGGCGAGGGATGAGAGGGGGGAAAGCAAAAAAAGGAGGGGGAGGGTGGTTGTGAGGAAGTTTGATTTCATTTTTTGGGGGGAGGGGGGGAGAAGAGAGAAGGTGGATTTGAATGTTGACGTTGAGGTTTCCAAGTTGAGGTTGGGAGAGAGTGACGAGAGTACTGTGTATGTGGATGGATAGACGACGATAGGATACTGGCGAAGAGAAGGTACGAAAGTCTCTTGCGGTTTGAAAGAAACAGAAAGGTTGTGCCCCTTGATATCCTATATCTGGGCAACTGATAAGATGGGTTCGCACCGAGACTTGGTGTTTATGTGATTTTTTGAGATCTCCAATCCCCAAGTTTGAAATTGAAGCAGCCAGCAGGTTTATATACCCAGCAAATTTACATGAGGTAAGCAGGTTATCTTCTTTCACAAGCTTCTGTCGCTGAACTACAAAATGTAGTAAGCTGATTAGGGGAGAAAAAAGGTTGGATTTGCGGCCGAGGTAAACCCCTCATTCACATTCTGAATGAGATGATGCTTTGAAAATTGATCCTATGCAATGAATCTATGGTGTGCTCAAACAGATCCCTTTTGCTTTCTAGAGAAACCTGGATGCAAAGTTCACGATCAACACATAATGCTACCGAATAGGGCAATCATCAACCGGTGCTAGTGATGGCTTCATATGCATATCAACTGCTGGGTGTTGAGGTGGCTCAGGGGTAAGGTATGTTGGAAAGTGCGGGGAAATTCCGGGGATGGATGCTTGATTTGATGCGATTGGATGGTGTTGTTTTGTATTTTTGGGGGGCGAGAGAAAGGTCTAGAGGAGGGTGGGAGGGCACCATTAGCCAAAGTTTCGTTGCATTGGTAGATCCCTCGGTCTATGCTATGAATTGTGCATGTGAATAACTGGACATGGACATCAAGTTCATGTGTTCGGAATCAACTTGAAATCAAATAGAATCTGTCAACACTCGGCCAATGAATTTTTTTTTCTTTTTTGTTTTTTTGAGGTCATTCCGGTGTGATTACCAACATGTTTTATCTTTATATATATGCCGCTGCGTACTTGTGATTTATGCTAGAATTGGACAGGAGGGCTCAACTCACATGCAGTCTCAGAATGAGATAATTGGCAGCCATCTACTGAGGACCCCAATAGGGAGAATTGAACAATATCACACCTGTACAGCAGCTCGACCGGAGAAAAGATGAAATCCCTTTTGTGTAATTACGAGCTCAGAACCTGGGACTGGCAACGGTTGAGACACCGTGGAGTAAGAAAGAGATTGGCCGATGTCGGCCTGGAGAAATTCACATCCAAGACTTCCTTCTGCCGTATCAGAGACTCCGGTCTCGATCGTGCGCGGCGTATGTGGTGGCTGCGATAATTCATGAGGCGCCGGGTGTGCCGCGGCGGACGTGGTCCGGCGAGGGGCGCGGGCCGGACCGGGGAGAACAAGGGAACCGGTTGCGATGTCGTCTTGATCGTCTCCCTGCAGAGGACAATCATGCCGCCGAAGGCCATGAGAAAAATAAACTGAGCACTTGGCCGTGCCCCATTCAGGGGTAAACCTTCCAGTATGCCCCAACTCCTCCTGGTGTGCCCTCCGAGACATTCCACAACTTCGGACCACAGAATCGAGATGGCGCTTTGACCTTTGACAAGCGGCACCACGTAGCACTGTTGGGATCGGGCGGGCAAATGAGATCAGCTCGGAGTGGCAGCCGAGATGGTTGATAAATGGTCGAAATAGATGATGTGTCTCAGAACCAAGAACGGCGTAGAGTAGAGCCGTGGCGTCTCGTGTAACAGCTGATGGATGAGGGAAAGTTTGCGACGCAGCCAAGCCAAAAGGCGCGGGCTAATCACGTACATGCTTTTGCCTGGGGCGTCGTTGCTTTTGATGTGGCATTCCATACACTCAGTTGCTGTTTGCTTTTTTTCGTACCCAGCTTTGGGCAACAAACCTGGCCTTTGATTCAATAGCCGATCTTGGAGTTGCGTCATGCAGTATGTACGTTTGTCCGATGAGGCTAGTGACCTGTAGCGATGTTCTTTCCCTGCAGGGGCGGTCGAACACTCCATCTGCAACTTCGTGGTCGGGGAAGCCGGAAGTCGGCAGTCCCTCGCATGGTGGTTGCGCCTCACCGAGACGGCAATGTCGTTCTTCTGCCAACAACGGGCTTTTTCCCTCGTGCTATATGACAAGTCCAGAACTCGGTGAAATTGTCTGGCCGCTTTCTGCGGCAAAACGAACAAACATTCAAGGAGAGCTAGGTAGTATGGGCGGGCCAATCATATGATGAGCTCGAGAGCGTCATCTCGACTGCTGTGTGGTGGTCCAAAGAGAAAAAGAAAGAAAGGCATGCTGAGTTTTCTTGCTGTCGGGCACAAACCGGATTGTGTGTTTGTTCTGATATTGACAAATCAGATTGGTTTCCTTGTCTTCGTGAGTCATCTGACCGCTGTGCACCGTAGCACACAGGTAAGGCAATCAGTGTCCAAGAAACAAGGCAGCCAAATTAAAGGGCAATCGGGCAACCATCCCACCACCCTCACCGCCAGGTCTCAGACCTGCTCAGCCGGGCCCTGTGCTAAGTAGGTAAACTGTGAGAGCCTCTTTTGGCCACCCTGATTACCTAGTTTACATCGGCGTGTACACACCACTTAGTGGAGAATATAATATTCTGACCTTTTTTGGAGGCGGGGGGTTGATTTTGGAGGTTGCTGGGCGAAACTGCCCAAATACGGCCGGCATATCTATCGAACTGTTAAAGAGATTCCAATACCTCCGAAGGCTGCTCAGCCTCAGTCCAGCACCAATCCTTTCTCTCTTATTTAGTGAAGCACCTATCAAATGCTGTATCGAAAAGGAATCCAGGTCCCAGCCTATTTTCCCCCTGCCTTCGGTGACCGGGGTCTCGTCAAAGTATATAATCAGAGCTAGGCTCCTTCCAAACCAAAAAAAAAAAAAGAATTCCACAACTTTCCAGCTTACTTTCGCTATCGACAATCGAACTTAAATATCATTTCTCCGCCAAAGTTTGATTTTCCCCAATCAAATTAAATCTGTCTCTTGGTTTGACGTTATTATTTGTGATTGGGTCATTTCGTCCATACACGACCGAGGAAATAAATCTCCCCAAGACGCCCACAACCAATAGCACCACCATCATCAACACGCGCCGAGATATTGAGCCGATACGGCCCTGGTGTTTGTAAAAGCATCTCCACAACGTAGCTGACTGCTTCTACTTGTAAGTCAACGCCTCCATTTTCTTTCCTTTTTTTATTTTTATTTTTTTTATTTATGTTTTCTTTTTCCCCAATCTTTTGCCTACATGGAAAATCAACCACTAATGCTCAAGCCATCCAGATATTGGAAATGTCTAATTACGACTTCAAAAACGACGACAAGAATTTCGCCACCTCGGGCGGCTCAACAGTTCCGGAAGTGTCGTCCAGCACGATCTTCGGGTCTTCCTCGTGGTCTTCCGTTTCGGCGCCGCGCTCGCCACTCCCAAAGCGGACCGAAGATTACTCTTACACATGCGGGTGCCCCCTGTGGTACGATTCCCACCCCGTGCAGCTAGGAATCTCAAGCTTTGCTAACGCAACACAATTGCTTGTCAACAGCACCTGCGGCCGTGCCGTCGAGGCTCCAGGCGACTTATGCACGGGGTGCACCAGCCACTCTGTCTGAGCACCCAGCCAACAACCTATAGTGCCTGAATACGACGTATACGACAAAATACCTCGCTCCATTTTGTTCGCGGTATGTAACATATCCCTGTTCCGTCAGCTGATATGAGCCGGTTAGGTCGCTAACATTCAGTGGGTGCAAGGAAACGAAATGAGCAGAGCATGAACAAATACTGGCATTACCATATCATCATCATCGGCAGCAACAACAACAGCAACTGCGCCTTGGGCAGCTGGACCCGGAAAATCTGAGTGGGGGTTTGCGTGGTTCTCAGCGAATTTTGTAATCCCCACCGTCGACCTTGGATCGATCGTTGCGAACCCTACGTTCCGGCTTGGCTTCTTTCACCCAAGGCTTTTGATGATGGTGTTCAACATCTTGGCGCACGCATTCAGAGCCATGCGTCTGGCGTGACAGCGCTGCACTCGGTTTGACTAGAAGGAAGTACCAGTCAAGATGGCCGAGGCGATGTTGCTTTGCAGGAGGATTTGGATCCTGGATCTTGTTTACGGAGAGCACCATGCAGCTGACGGTAGCGGCATTGGTGAGAACTGGCGTCAAAATGGTACTGCCCAAATGGAGGGTACCATTCCTCAGCTCACCACGTCCGAGATGATAGAGGCGCGCGACTTTACCTTTGCGTTGGTATCGGGCCTTGATTACAGGACCTCCGGGCTCGATTATTCGTTGCCGACTTCCTCGCGCGTTCTCAAACTCTGTCACGACCGGAACCGCGCATAAGGGACAAGGGGGTTGCTCGAAACTTGTACAACCTATTGTTTTTTCCCTTTCTTTCTTCTCTATTTTTTTCCTTTTGAAAAGGGGCACCTATGCTTACCCTGCTTACCCTCAACTTCTCAGCTTTGTCATTCTTGTAAACTCGAAATTCTCAAAGCTTCCTTCGTTCTTCACTCTACCTGGTTTTATCTCATTAAGCATGTAACTCCTGTAGCAACACAAGATTGATCCTTCCCAATCCAATTTTTTCCCCCTTCTCGCCTCATGTGCATCTGGACATCTGTCAGGAATAACCGGAGCCACTGCCTAATTCCAGACACTTGCAGACAAAAGATTTCCTGGGCAGTATCTATACGAGCTACCCCATGCCGCGCACCTTCCGTATCGGTGGACGACGCTGGGGAAAGTGCACAAACTCAATCTTTTCTTTGTACACGTCATCAAATTCAAACGCCTCCACGGTCCCAAAACGGGAATTACCGGCAAGGCAGGCAAGCGGTGAGATTATGCGAGTCAACACCGCAACCAAACGAAAAGTCAAACCTTCCCGTCCGATCCCCAAGGAAAACTTTAAAAAATTTGTTGAGTGGAGAGAAAAAAAAAACATTCGGTCAGATGAAGAATAAGTCTGAATTTCCTCTAACAGTCCAGGCAAGAGCGCGTAGGCAGGGTGGGCTGCAGTGTTTGCTTCAATAGAAAATGCCACCTGCTCCTCCTCTTTTCTAAAAGAAAAAATAAATAAATAAAAATAAAAGGGAAGGGACGTTGAAACAAAAGTCGGATACGCCCGCTAATAATTGCCCACTAACAGTTTAGCGTCATGCCTGCCCAGTCTTTCCCCCCCTCCCCCACCCTGTTGTCGAACGGCCTGCGGGGGCGGGGGACTGTCAATTCCTTCTTGCTTCTTGTTGGGGTAATTATCCCTGTCTTTTCCCCTCATTTACCCCCCACAGCGTTGCCAAAAGACAAGGGCAATCAAGACTGCCTTCCACTCATGATATCCACTCATCTCATGTGCTTTCCTGAGTCCGGACTTTAATTCCCACCGCGCTCAAGGGCTTGCAGGGAAGAAGTCCTGCTCTTTCTCTCTTAATCATCATGATCGGGTAACATTTCACCCCGCAACCTCCGCGGGGGGGGGGGGGGGGCACTACCGCCAACTAAAATACGGTGGTTCACGACTGTTTGAGGGTTTGACAGAGATGGTTGGAGTGTTTGGAAAGCGCACAACATCCTGGAAGGAACATTGACGGAGACTTTGCAGCAGTCAAAAATGACACTACTGAGATCTTTAAACTCGAAATTTTCCTTTTTTGGAACGTCAACATCGTTATCTACCGTCTCCGCATCATCAGCCTCTCGGGTGCCTCAAGCTCTTATTCTCCCGGTTCTTGGTGTTTAATCTCTTCAGCCCCAAGTTGCGTTTACTCCAGCATCCGCATCCACATCCCCGCAGGCAACGCCAAGCACCCCCCCCCCCTTTTTTTTTTACCAACATGCCGTTCCAAGGCAACAAGGTCAAGCTGGCCGTCTTCTCTGCCAAGCCGTACGACCGGGAGTACTTCACCAAAGTACACGGCAAATCCCACCTCAAACACTCGATCGACCTCATCTTCCACGACTTCGCTCTGTCCGAAGAGACAGTTCCCCTCGCGCAGGGTGCCAAGGCCGTATGCGTCTTCGTCAATGACATCCTGACGGGGCCAATCCTCGAACAGCTTCATGAGATTGGCGTGAGAGCCATCATGCTCCGCTGCGCGGGCTACAACAGCGTCGACCTCGCGACGGCAGAGAAGCTCGCTCTCTGCGTTGCCAACGTGCCCTCGTACTCTCCCGAAGCCGTCGCCGAGTTTGCTGTGGCACTGCTGCAAACGCTGAACCGAAAGACTCACCGAGCATACAATCGGGTACGGGAGGGGAACTTCAACCTCATGGGCTTGCTGGGGAAGACGCTGCATGGTAAAACGGTCGGCATCATCGGCACCGGAAAGATCGGCGTCGCTGTGGCCAAGATCCTTCGAGGGTTTGGTTGCAGGCTGCTCGCTTACGATCCATTCCCCAATACCGAGTTTCTCGTGTACGGAAGCTATGCGCCGCTCGAGGAACTATTGCCGCAATGCCAGTTTGTCACTCTGCACTGCCCATTGACCGATGCGACGAGACATATTATCAACGCCGAGTCATTGAAGCTGTTCCAGCCCGGAGCGATGCTGATCAACACGTCGAGAGGTGGATTGATTGACACCCAAAGCGTGGTTGCCGCTCTGAAGAGCAAACACTTGGGCGGACTTGCATTAGATGTATACGAGGCCGAGGTAAACTTGTTTTACAGGGACCACAGCGACGAGATTATTCAAGACGACGAGTTAATGCGCATGGTGACCTTTCCGAACGTTTTGATCTGTGGGCATCAAGCTTTCTTTACCGAGGAGGCGCTGGTTGAGATTGCCGAGTGTACTTTGAGGAACGTGGAGGACTTTATGTTGCGGAGGTCGTGTCCCAATTCGTTGGTGACCGAAGGCCACTTGCTGGTGAGAAAGGATTCGTTGCCTGTGAGGATGTGAGCAAAAGGCGAGGCGTTGACGGAGAGATACGAAGATGCTTTACTTTTTTTACCTACGCCCCTACAACCGACTCAACGCTTGAGTGCCTGTTGATAATTATGTCATTGTAAATTTTTGTATTAATCATAGACTTATTATACATCTCTAACGATGGTTGATATTCTTCTCGATATCGATGCTGTGACGGCCCAGTGGTGACCATCGACACCGTCCATTAACCTGATGGTTGCTATGCTGCATGTCCATGAAGACCAGTTCCCCCAGACTATGTCTAATATCCACCCACCCTGATGTTGCGAATCAAGGTCTAGGTCGTGCAACTAATACAAACACACTCTCCCCAGTCTAGTAACACCTGCCCAAGAGGCAGCAACGTCTGCATTTTTCCGCACACGACCGACTCATCTGCTCATCATCCATCACGAACGCCGTTAAATGCAATCAAGTCGGGAATTTCCCCTTTCCAAAGTTCATGACGAGGGCCCCAACCCATGATCCGGTCCCTCATCTGCCATCTGCCGAGGGGTTGTGCGGTCCGTACGTCTGCAGCTGCGACGGTTATGTAGTCGCTGCGTGAGGCAGGCAGGGGAGAAGGCGTCCGAGGGGGTGTTCCCGTTGTTGCCGGTGCGCGCCCGAGACGACGGTCACTGAGGTCGTCGAACCCGGAAAAGGACGAGGAGGAGGACTCAGAAGGAGGAGGAGGAGGAGGAGGAGGATTCCGCCGAGACGTGCCGAGTTGAAGATCAACGAGTATAGGTTGAACAAAAAAAAAAAAAAAAAGGGGGGGGGGGTTTTAGGAGGACGGGTGTATCTGATAGCTGGGGAGCTCTGTTCTATCTAGAGGGGGACTGGTGGGGTTGGGGGGAAGGGTTGCGTCTTGGGTTTACCCATGAATGGGAAATAAACTGTGTGACTTGCAAAATATTTTAAAAATTTTAATTTTTTTTTTTTTAAAAAAAAAAACTAAAAAAAAAAAAAAAAAACTAAAAAAAATGATAGGAAACACTTGTGAATTCCCATGCATGTGGTGGACCAAACAATGCACAAAAAAGGGAAGGGTGTGTTGGGAAGGGGAGAGAAAAGAAATGAGCGAAAAAAGGTTAAAAAGCAAAAAAGAGTGCTAGACTTTGTACAAGCCATAAACATATATATATGTATATATCATCTGCTGACTGTCAGTGGCTGCAAGAATCCAAGATGTTTCTCTACCCTCTTAATATTATCTAAGTTGCTAGGCGACACACACCATTGCCGGCCAAGCCATGGAGAGCGTCACGGGTCTACGGAAGGGTACTTTCTCGCGTCTTACTCCATACAACTCCATCTTCAAGTTTAAAAAACTTACAACACAAACGGACGAAAAAATGCAATCACGGTGTGAACAAGTTGATCAAAATTTTCCTAAACTTGGTCTAGCTACCCACTACTTAACCCCTGGTTCCACTCTTCCGTGCTTGTCTTCTCATTGCCTCATACTCTGCAGCATCGTTGGCAGCTCCATAAGGGTTGTTTGTTGCATATCCGTTGTGGCGATGCTCGGGAATTGCTTCTTGACTGTTCCGCGGCGTACTCCGGGATGGCGTGAAGGGCCTTGCTTCATCATCTGTTCTCACCTTGCCAGGGCGCGGAGGCGGTGGTGGACCGTGCTGTGGAGGATGGGACGCGGTGTAAGAGCTATTGGCAGCCTGGTCGGGACTGATCGGCCGGGCCTCCACCGGTCTTCGACTGACCGGAGGTTCTGGCCGCTGGGTTGGATGAGGAGCAGTACTGGGGGTAGGGTTATTCACGATCGGTAGGCCGTATCTTGAGAACTCCGTTGGCGGGGCTTCGTATGGTCGGGGTGCGGATGACGCTGTATTTGGGGTTTCTGCAAACTCCCCGCTTGACGACTCTCTAGGCCGTCTTGACCGCCTCGGGGACACTGGACTTGCAGTGACTTTTGGCTCGTCCTCGTCTGAGGTGTCGACAAGGTCTTCAGGTGCCTCCTCAGCATACTGCGGACCAGAGTTAGTCAATCTCCCGGCAGGGACCAATGTCGATGCACTTACGGCTCTGAGCTCTTTGCGCATGGCAAGGCTGGCACAAATGTCTTTGGCTTCTTCGATGGCCTTCTTCTGGACCTTGAGGGTCTGTCTTCTATCCCTTGTCTCCTTGTTCTCGGCAGCAATGGCCTCGACAATCTGATCGGTGAGGCCCAGCACCTCGACCGAGTTGAAGACGCTGTACATGCCCTGGAGGAGGTGCCTCTCAGCCACCTGTGTGATGACGTTCCGGATAAACGTCTTTGCCGCCAGCTCGTAAAAGATCAGCATCTTTTCCAGCACCTCCTCGGCCTCGGTGTATCTCGCACCGTCCTGGGAGGACTTTATCTGCCATTCCCGTAATCGTTCCTCGTACTCTGGGTCGTACGGCTGAACCTCGAGATTAAGATCCTGCATCAAGAGATCTAGCTCGGCCTGCGCCTTTGCCATGAGCGCCTTCATCTGGGGGTCCAAGAAATGCCGACGCAACGGGTCGCGCATGCGTTTAGGCCAAGCATAGTCGATCAGTTCGCCCAAAAACTCGTTGCAGACAACCCCGAGGTTGTCCTTGTGCTCCTGTGCGAGGCGAGGCCAGTTCTCGGAATAGCTCTGGAAGAGCATGTAGACGGCCCTGGGCTTGGGGTCCATTGGGAACTCGGAGCCGCGAATTTGGCGGAGCAGCATCTCGACCTCCTGAGTCACAAATTCTCGCTTGGCGCTGTTGATGACAGGTTGTTCGCCGGGGTTCTGCGGCGTCGGTTCGTTAAATGTGAACTTGCGCCCGTGAGCTCTGATCCGCTGCGAAAACCGGTCGTTCTCTTCGGTGGCGCGCGCTCGCAGGTTCTGAGCCGGAGTTCCCCTGGGGTCGGCGGTCACGCGGAAGAAGTTCTTCTTGGGGGGGTTCTTGTAGAAACCATAAACGGCAGGAATTACAAGCTCCTTGGAGGCCGAGAAGAGTTCGACCAGCTCGATGCGCATTTCCTGAGGAGTATCCTTTCCTTCGCCCAGAGACTTTAGTTCGGCTTCGCAGTCGTCGAGGGCCTTTTGAATCTGGGCGCGCAGTACGTGGACGTGTTTGCCGATGTGATGCTGAAGCTGGGTGCTGAGCTTCTGCATGAGGGCCCTGGTGCCGCAGATAGAACGCGGAAGTGTGCTCCATTTCCCGCTGCTGAAGAAGGCATCTTCGGCCTCGCGGCGCTCCTCGAGGCTGGGCCACGGCTGGCCGGGCTCTCTGGGGCCCGGGTTCAGCAGGACATACCAGCCCAGCTTGAAGTCGTTTCTCTTATCCTTGTTGAGGACCAGGTCAATAAACTTGTCTTGCAGACCAATCGATTCGGTCAGGTCCGGCTTGGTCAGCACTCCTATAGTGCGAGAACCGTTGGGGTCGAATCGTCGCGCTTTTGTCAGAATGGGGGCTTGTACGTAGTCGCTGTTTCCGCCGACAACAGCCAGGATTATGGTGCGCGAGCTCTTCATGTATCGGTCCGACAGAGCGGCGATGGTCTTGATGTCCTCGAGCGACTGGTCATTATTGGCGTTTCGAACGAGACCCGGCAGGTCGACGAGGGTCAGCAACGGCATATCCGGGCCCCTTTTCTCCACAACCAAGATATCGCGGGCAGCAAACCGGCCGGGAATGTTCTTGGGAGCGATCAAGTCGACGGCAGCTCTCATCAGATCCTCAAATCGCATGTTGGGGTTGACCATTCCGCCAAACTGGGCCAATCTCTCCTGCTCGGCGAAGGGGCGATTCTTGTCAGGAATGACCGAGACCTTGATGCTCGAGACGGGAGCTCTCCTCAGCCGGATCTCTGTCGCAAACCTCGTACAGGCGCCGGCATCGCGAGGGAACGGAGTGCCCGTGATGGCCTCGAGGACGGAGCTCTTGCCGGCGCTTTGGTCGCCCACGACGACGATTTGCGGGAGCTTGACATTGTCGAGTTGGGCAAACTGGAGCTTATCGATCAGGTCCAGGAGCGCTCGTTGCTCGCCAGCGAGCTCCTGGGCGTCCAGGGACGACTCGAGGCGTGTAACCATGATAGGTAGGTGGTTGTGATTAGTAGCCACAGAATGAAACGAGAAGCAATTTTGGAGGGGAGAACACTCTGAGAGGGGAGAGAAAGTTAAACCATTCAAAGTTGGGAGGTAGAAAAAGGCGACGAGGCTTTTGAGATAATTATGATGCAGGTGGCCACAGTGGAGGCCGCGTGTCTGGATTACAAGTCCTGAGCTCCATTCTTGGGACAAGTCGATAAAAGAAAAGAAGGAAACAGTCTTTTTATTTGGCGTGTGACAGGCTGCGCAACGCCCAACCTGACCCCAACCCGGTCCGGCTGGCGCAGCCTTGGCCAGGCGAAAAGCATGACGACGATGCTAGACAACTTGACGCGTCACAGCATTTTGCTTGACCTCGGGGTGCCCCGCGCTTTGCGCTGTTGGGGTATTCAGCCACAACATAGTGGCAATCTCAAATATAGAATCACAGACAGTTTGACAGCGTGACCACAATTCAGCTAGGTAGGTTGATAAACACCATTGAAAACCGAAAAGTTTGGGGCAAAGTGTCAACAAGATCGGAACTTGCAGACCATCCATCGAAGATGGAAGGAACCTTGGCAGAAGACTGAACGGCGGGTGGGCGGTTTCCACAGGATGCCTCCTTGACATGTGGAAGCGGGGCAAATGCTGCGCCACTTGTGGCAGAGCATCTGAAACCTTGGAACCATGCCACTAACATATTTGGCCCAGAAATAACAGGAGCGACGATAGTGACACATTTCCTTCGCTCACAGTTGAGCTTTGGTGAATGTCAGGGTCTCTGATGCGTCGGAGAAGCGGCATGGGCACATTTTGCCAAGGCGCCTAGCGGACTCACGTCACCTCGCAGCAGCGTCAATTCCCCACGGGCATGGAGCAGCTCTGGATTTTCGGTACTGCGTCTTGCGTTTCGTGGTACTTATCTGTCTGTCTTGTCGCCGGCATCAAAGCAACCCCTCCAAAGCCAATCTTAAGTTTTTTGTTGTTTCCGAGTAAGACGTTATGTATTAATTATCAAGAATGCGCTGGTTTAGCCCTTCATATTCTTTTTCTCTGTCCTAGACTGCATATCCATCAAACCACATGTTGTATCCCCGAGTCGCAGATCAAGTATCTCCCCACTTTAATGCCAACATGGAATTTACTGCCAAGCGCCAGACCAGCGCAACTGCCTGCCTGCCACACATTCAAAGCGCACTGCATCAAACCTCGACGGGCAACACCATCCCCGACCGACAAATAACATAGCACCACCCTACCGCCCATATTTTTTTTTTTTCTCTCGAACCGTTTAATGTCGATTCTGCCCGATACCAACGCCAGCTAACCCCTCTCGCTGGAGGGCAAGATGAACATCTTTGAAGATCTAAAGCTCCTAAAGGACGGCAACTGCACGCGCGACGGCGAGGAGGCAGTCAAGCCCGGCCCGGTAGACACCAAAGTCCAGCTCGGCATCTCACTGCTCCTTGGAGTCTCTGCGCTGCTCGCCTTCTGCACCCTGCGACCGCGATGGAAGTCTCTATACGCCGCTCGAAGGCGGCATCGCGACCACGGCCTGCCCGTTCTCCCCGATAGCTTCTTTGGCTGGATGCCTGTGCTCTATAGGATCACGGAGCAACAAATATTACAGTCGGCAGGCTTGGACGCCTATGTCTTTCTCAACTTCTTCAAGTTTGCCATGAAGCTGTTTGGAATCATGTTCTTCTTCGCCGCCGTGGTGCTCGAGCCCATCAACCGCCACTTCGTCGACGGCCAGAAACCCGATAAACCCGACACGAGCACGTCCTTCCTCTTTCACCAATACTCAACGTCTCGAGATTACAGCCGTGCCTTCTCCTTCGGCGACGATGACGACGACGAACCCGACAAGAGCTTCAACCGCAACATGGGATATCTGTGGTCGTACCTGATATTCACCTACTTCTTCACGGGGCTCACCCTATACATGTTGGATAAGGAGACGTTAAAGGTGATTCGAATCCGTCAGGATTATCTGGGTACGCAGTCAACAGTTACAGATCGAACGTTTCGGCTATCTGGAATTCCGAGGGAGCTGAGGACTGAAACGGGCATCAAGAACCTCGTCGAGAAGCTCGAGATCGGAAAGGTCGAGAGCGTCACTCTCTGCCGCAACTGGAAGGAGCTGGATGAGTTGATAGAAAACAGGCAGCGGATTCTCGCAAAGCTTGAAGAGACGTGGAGCGTTTACCTCGGCCAGAGGGCATTGGACCCAACCCAGCCGCTCTACAACAGGAACGGTGGCACTCCCCAGGGCGACGACCAAAGGACACCCCGGACTGACGAAGAAGCCGCCGAGAGCGATGGGCTCCTTAGCAGCCCCGGGGCTCAGCGCGCGGTCGACAGGGAGCGTCCGACGACGCGCTTCTGGTACGGTTTCCTCCGCCTTCAGAGCCGCAAGACGGATGCTCTTGACTATTACACGGAAAAACTCCGTCTTCTGGACGAGAAGATCATCGCGGCCAGGAAAAAGGAGTACGAACCCGCCGATCTCGCCTTTGTGACCATGGACTCTATCGCAGCCTGTCAGATGGCGATCCAGGCACTCATTGATCCTCGTCCGGGCCGCTTGTTAACCAAGCCTGCACCAGCCCCCTCCGACATTGTTTGGCGAAACACCTATAGATCGCGCACCTCTCGTCGCGTCCGATCCTGGACCGTCACAATATTCGTAGCTGTTCTCTCCGTCATCTGGTTGGTGCCCGTGGCCGCCTTGGCTTCTACCGTCAGCATCTGCACGATCCGCAACTTTTTCCCGAGTTTTGCAGAGACCCTCAAGGACCACGCCGTCATCCGTTCCCTGATACAGACAGGCCTGCCGACTCTCGCCGTTTCGTTACTTAACGTCGCAGTTCCATATTTCTACGACTTTTTGTCCTACCATCAAGGTATGCTCTCCCAGGGCGATATCGCGCTCTCGGTCATCAGCAAGAATTTCTTCTTTGTCTTTTTCAACATTTTCTTGATTTTTACCGTCTTCGGCGCCGTGGGCTCAATCCTCACCGTCCTGCGCGAAAGTCTCAAGGACACGACCTACATCGCGTACACATTGGCCACCAAGATCGAGAACTTGAGTATTTTTTACACCAACTTCATCATGCTGCAGGGCGTGGGCCTTTTCCCCTTCCGCCTCCTGCAGTTTGGCAGCGTGACGTTGTATCCCATCAACCGCATGGGCGCAAAGACGCCACGGGATTTCGCCCAGATCGTCCAGCCGCCCATGTTCTACTATGGCTTCTACCTGCCTACCGCCCTGCTCGTCTTCATCCTCTGCCTCGTCTACAGCGCCCTGCCCAACGGATTCTTGGTGCTCGGTCTTGGAGTCGCTTACTTTTCGCTCGGGTACTTTACGTACAAGTACCAGCTGCTTTACGCCATGGACCAGCCGCAACACGCGACCGGCGGAGCCTGGCGAATAATCTGCTACCGCGTCGTTCTGGGGCTGGTTGTCTTCCAGCTGACAATGTCGGGATATCTTGCCCTGAGGAAGACGTTCGTCGTGGCATCTTTGATCATTCCGCTGGCTATCGCAACGTTGTGGTATAGTTGGAGTTTTAAGAAGCAGTTTGAACCCTTGACAAGGTTCATTTCGTTGAGAAGTATCAAGCGACCAAATTCAAGGGCCGGAAGAGTCACTACTGCTGTCCTACGTGACGATATCGGCGGAGGTTTGGGAAGAGACGAAAGAAGCGGAGGGGAGGATGAGGAAGAGCCGAGGGAGCAGGCGAGGAGAGGAAGCACGGTCGATGAAGACAGGGAGAAGGGATTGCGGTTTGTTAATCCGAACATGGTGGCCCCGTAAGTTTAAAATCTGCACCTCGCTGCACGGAAAAAGGTGCTAATGTCTTATGTTTCTTGACAGTCTTGAACAACCGTGGATCTATCAAGATCCTCCACCGGCTTTTACTGAGGAAAATGAAGGATTGGAGTTTGATGTGCACGGAAGTGAGAGAGAGTATGAGCCCGAGTACTTTGGGTCCGGTTTGTCGAGAAGAGGAGGTGGTGGTGATGGCGGCAACGACCCGCCTGTGAGCAGTAACTCGTCTAGCTCACTGAGTTTGGGGGATACGCACATATGGAGGGATTGATGATCGTGTATCACGCACGTGGTAAATGAAGTGGGCTGATCATGATGGATGAACACGACAGTGCTGGGCTTCTTTTCCTTTTTTTTTTCTATATCTCTTGAGCATTCTTATTGCTCTTCATTGCATGGCGACAAGGAATTTATTTCATTCCTTTTGGTTTGAGGGAGTGCGTGTATATACCTAACTGCCCTGACTGTCAGGTAATTGATGCGGGAGATGGGGGGATTAGTTGTTTAACTATGAAACGTAAAGCGACGGAAGGATACCCCGAGTACAAATGACTACAGGATTACTTTATAATATTTGCCTTGTATATCAATTCCTCAAATAGTGAATTTGCAGATTCTATCCTTACTCTTATTGTCGAACAAAATTTCTTTACAGCAAACTCATATCATATACCCCCCACAATCAATCTACCGCTTATCTTTGTTTAACGTTAGTCTTTTACATATTATAGTTTAAATTAGGTGGCCATGGAAAAGATAAGAGGTTTTTATTTCACTTAGATTCAGGGCCTCCCTTTTTAGATATTCCCCAACTACGCCGCCCTCCCCCTTCCTTTTATCTATTTCTGTGCTCAGATATATATATATATATATATTTATCTATATTACGCAACGCCGACGACGTCCTATGATTCTTCATTTACTTCACTTTCTCGAAAATTTTGTTCTTTTTTCAAAACACCAAGGTGATGTTCAAGACACCAGGGCAACGTATAATTAGAGAGCGTATCTTGATTAAAAAGTTGACTGCGTGACGAAATTTTCAGATAATCGCCTAAGTAAATAAGGTACCTGATAATCCAAAAAAAAAAAAAAAAAAAAAGAGAGAGAGAGAGAGATAGAGATTTAAAAGAACAAAAAACTAGGTAAGTGGATGATTTATTTCTGTTTACACTCAAAATCTTTCTCTCCAGGCAGTGGCTAATTAGGTACCTACGTGCTCTTGGGTCAAACTGTTGCATGTAAACACCAAAAGGTATAAATAACAATGAGTGACTAAAACAAAGCTCGAGAAAAAAGAAGGGTCATGATTACAGCGGCGTCTCAATAAGGAGTCAAGTTACCTAGGTACCTTACCTTATTACCCCCAAGTTGAAAGAAACATTCATGAACTTCAGATCAAGTATTTCAAACACCCAAAAAAGAAATGAAAAAGGGGGGGTAAAATCACGCAATAAATCATTACCTCTCAATAATTCACCTGGGCTGTATCAAGGGAAAAGAAAAAAATATTCATAGGCATATGGCTAATAGTTTTATTCCCCTCCAACTCTCCTTGCGCGCCCCAAATACCAGTCCTTCACCTCCTTCAGAGGTCTTCCAAGGGGCGGCACCCCGCTCTGCGCACGCCTGAACCGCTTTGTTCTATCCCTCTCCTCGTCTTCTTCACGCCTGCGCTTCACGCGCCGGAGGCCTTCCTCCCCCCCCTCCGATGTCTTCCCTTTCCCCTCGTCACGCGTTCCCAAAGAATTTACATACATGATCCGCTCCTCTGCCACGTTGCATTTGCTCTTCCACGCCAGCTTTTCCTCCTCTGATACCTTCTCGAGGACCGGTTTCGCAATCGCTGGGGGATCTGATGGGCCAGCAGCGGTGCCCTCGTCGCCCGCCTCGTCCGCCGCCGTGCCAAACCTATATCTGAGTTCGTCTTGGAGGTTCTCTGCGCGCTCGGCCAGGGATCTGTTGTCCAGGGGCGAGTTGATGGCTTGCCTCAGCACGGGAAGAAAGGCCCCTTGGAGGCGCCGGATCTTCTCTCGACGGGTGGCAGGGCCGGGTTTCTTGGTGCCCTTGATGGATTCGAGAAAACGAGAGATGCGCTGGGCATTTTCGATTACGGATTGGGGAAGTTCGCCGTGAGCAAGGTTGATGCCGTAGTCTTGGTCTTGGACAGGGCCGCTAGCAATTTTGTGGTGCAAAGAGATTTGGGCGTTGGCGTGGTCGGCAACGTCCGCGTGAGCCTCGAGGTGTACATTCAGGACGCGCGTCCGGCGCGACGAGTTCAGTAGCCGCCCTTTTTTTAGTCGAACGACTGTGTGAGCTGGCGGTGCCTCAACTTGTCACGGTGGGTCTCGCGGAGCGTCTTACCAATCTCCGTGAAGTGAGTTGCAAAGAGAACCCGGGGGCCTTTCTCGATGAGATCTTCGCACATCGCCAAGGCGATGCTGAACCCCTCCTTCGTCGAGGTGCCGCGGCCGAGTTCGTCAATGATGACCAAGCTCTTCTCTGTGGCCTGCTGCAGGATGACGCTCATGTCGGTCATCTCGACGGAAAAAGTTCCCAGGTTGCTCTCCGGCTTGTCGTCAGTCGACAGCCGAGTGAAGATTCTATCGCAGATGGAGATCGAGGCCTGGGTTGCAGGAACGAAGCAGCCCATCTGGGCTAGGATCTGGATGAGTGCCACAGATTTGATAAAGGTGCTTTTGCCGCTCATGTTGCTGCCGGTGACGACCATGAACCGGAGCTCCTCGTCTCCCGAGTAGACATCGTTGGGGACGTAGCTTTGCTTCCGCACCTCCACCACGGGATGGCGAGCACCGAGGAGGACCAGCGAGTTGGAGAGCACCGGCCTCACGTAGTTCTGTGTTGTGGCGAGCTGGGCAAATGAGCAGAGCATGTCCAGAGCGGCCACAGCCTCGGAAGTCTGGTGTAGGGCCGAAAAGTTGTTCTGGAGCAACACGGCGAGCGCCAGAACCCGACAGTCGCTGCGCTGGGTTATGAGATCCGCATGCTCCTGGGCGTCGATGCTTCGAGCGATGAGGTCCATCGTCTGGCAAAAGAAGTCGTTCTTCTTCCGCTCGGCGTTCACGATGTCCACACCGGCGAGGGCTTTGCGACCGTGCTTCTTAATCTCCTTCTCAACGTCCGACCAAGCAAACTTTAGCCGATAGTGGTTGTCGGCGCCGAGCTGGAGGGTGGCTTTACAGCCAATATTCTCTTCGAAATGCAGATTCAGCTCGTCGGCGTACGCAACGATCTCTTCAACTCGGTGCCGGTAATAGTTTCGGCCGCTTGCGAGCACCTCGTCCGACCCGGCCTTGATGGCCCAGAGCCTGTTATTTCTGAGGTCGATTGGTCTTTTGCTGTAGATGGCATCCTGTTCGATAACTTGTCCGATCGCTTCCAAGACTGGTTCAGTGTACCGAGGCGACGACTTGCGCATAGCTCGACAACAGAGCCGGCTGGTGCATCCCGCAGCTTTCAGGACATTATGGAGCGCCTGAACCCCTTGAAGCCAGCTCTTCAGCATGAGTATCTGACTGAGATTCTTTTCGGCGCCTTGGAGCTCCCCGTCAGTGGCCACGAGAATCTGGTGGAGTTTGCGGTCCTCCTCGAGAAGCTCCGCAATTGCCGCGCGCGGCTTATGTAACTGCTTGCCCATCTATTATTGAACGAATTGTATTAGAAATGTTTGTAAATTTGAATCAAGACAACTGGAAGGATGAGGGGGGGAGGGGGGGGCATTTGTAAACTCACGCTGGCCATGACGTGCTCAATATCTATACGGAGCAGTTTTTGGAGGGCACCCCGAACATCATCAAAGAATTCTTGACTGCTGGAAAGCTCCTGGACTGCATCCCAGCGCTCCGTGATCAACTTTGCGTCCGTACTGGGCTGCAAAAGAGTGCATCTCAGGAGCCGGCGACCTTGGGGAGTTAGGGTATGGTTCAGAATGCCGAACAGAGTCGTTGTGGTCGGGCCTCTTCTGGCGCGGCGAGAGTTCTGCAAGAGTTCGAGGCAGGATACTGTGGACCTGTCGAGGCCCATCACATCGGCGGCCTGGGTGTACGTGACGTGAATCGAGTTGGGTTTGAATGCTACGCAGTTGGAGGTTTCGGCATACAACATGGCCTGTAATTATAGACTGTCAGCTTTACCCAGTTCGATTATCAAAAAGCTGTGCCGTGTCATGTTGGGCCCAGGGACGGACTTACCGCAGAGAAGGCGCACGACGCGTAGAAGTTGTTCTCCAAGTCGATAGAAAGAGGCGGGATGTCTGCCTTCCAGGCGTACCGGCGAATCAAACGCTTACACTCCGACTCTCTCCAGCACTCTCTATCGAGCGCCATCAGAGTAACATCGGGAAATTCCTTCCTGAGAGTATCCGCGAGCGTAGACGTCGTTCGCGTCTCCACCGTCTTTCCGTCCTTGCTCAGCTCGGTGCGAAGCAAAACGAAAACCTGTGGCCTGTGTGGCATTTTCCAGATCGTCTCGACCAATCTGCGGTAGCCAACGTCGTCAACGATTCTTGTGATGTTCGCCTGCCCCAATGTCAGGTCGATGGCCGCCATCCCCATGACGTTTGCCGAGCGGCTCTCGGAAATAGCACACACAACAGCATGCTCCTGCTCATCTCCGTTGATATTAGACCTGTCGGGAATCTGTCTTTTCGGGGGCGACGAGGTGGGCTGGAAATCTTCCGAGCCGCTCCCGTCATCACCGACATTGAAGTCAGAGGCTGGCTCAATTTGAGACATCAACTTCGCGAACTCGTCCATCGTCAGACCCTTGGTCTCCTCCAAGGCACGATTGTAGCGCTCTGCGGTGGCATTGCGTGGACGGAGGTGAGCGTCTGGCGTAGCGGCTGCTGTTGAGGAGCCAGACAAAGGGCGAGCCATCGGGTCAACAATCGACGAGTCTGGATTGATCTCGTTGGGAGGAGCTGGGGGGTCCTGTCGCGACGACAAGAAGCTGGATGGGGTTGAACCTGTTCCTGCGAGTGCCAAAAGCCTGTCTCTGCAGGCATCCAGTTCGGAATCCGACATCTGATCCGCCATGTCTTCTCCCTCTTCTTCGCTGATATAGTCCTCACCGAGGCCGGAAGAATATGATGCTTGGATACCCGTAGATGTTTCAACAGGTGCTGCGGGGAGTTCACCATGACTGACCGTCCCCAGATCGATCTCTTCGGACCATGCAGATGGCACCTCGAATCGATGGGCGTGGGGTGTCGGGTCGTGCTCCTCTATCATAATCTTGGGGAACGTGAGCTCAGTCTTGTCCTCGGCTGCTCCACAGCTGGTTTGAATGGTGCGAGGGAAGGCCTGGGATGGCTCACCGCCTGCCAGGGCATCGGCCCTTGAGCTCCCAGGCACCGAGTCTGAGGGGCCTCGGTAATATTGATACGTGGCTGTCTCCCCGCTGCCATGCACAGGTATAGCATGAGACAGTTGCGGTGAGGCAGGATTGATTGATCCCGAAACGACCATGGGAGCGGCGGTATGAAGTCGCATGGGATGTCCGTGATAGACTGTTTCTTCTTCTTCAAATTGCCCGTCTGATTCCCGCTCTAGCAGCACAGGCTTGATCGATTTCTTCTGCTCAGCCATCATCTTGAAGTAGCGCGACCAGCGGGCGTTGTGCGTAGCGGCCCCGGCGGCGTAAACATTTTCTCCAGGGCCAAGAGCGGTAGGTAAAGGATGGTTCGAAGCTTGTCCGCGGCCCACGTCTTGAGCGGGCGGGGTTGTAGTGTACTCCGAGTCCATGACCTGCCCATCATAGATATCATTGCAAGGCCCGATCGCGTCTTCTAAGTGCTGAGGTGTTCCCTCGTCGTATTCCTCTTCTGGAAGAAGAGATTGGGCATCATTACCGCCTCCGGCTGGCTCTGAAAACTCGACATGCTCCGACGAGGTATTGCCAAGAGTCCCGGCAGAATGATCTGGATT
The DNA here is from genome assembly GCA_033576145.1 of Cladorrhinum samala. Classification (NCBI taxonomy): domain Eukaryota; kingdom Fungi; phylum Ascomycota; class Sordariomycetes; order Sordariales; family Podosporaceae; genus Cladorrhinum; species Cladorrhinum samala. The sequence continues at coordinate 20,565 of MU865037.1, read as the reverse complement.
CTCATATAGAGACCAATCAATCTCTGGCATGTCATCAAACTCGTCGGCGGCGAACAGGGGGTTGTGTAAGCTGCCGTCCGGGTTATCGAGGGGAGGCAGTTCGCGGTGGCCACGGTTTCTCTGGCTGTTCCAGTAGTCCCTGTGAGCTTTCTTTCTTGCTTCGGCGATCATGTACTCAATATCCTCCCGAGAAGGCCCACTGTTGAAGATGGCATGTGCTCTCAAGCTTCTCGACGCCGGTCGGTCGTTTCTGTAAGTCTCTTCCACCGAGTCCGACGAAGAACTGGCAGCGCTTTGGGAATCGCCGTACGAGGGCTCGCGCAATGGGCTTGGCTGGCGGCCCATTTTGGCGGCGAGAGGCTTTCCCGCCTTGGCTGAGTTGCAGCACCTTGTATTGTCGTCAACACCGGGAGACTGGCGGTTTGAAGGTCTCGTGGAAGAGGTGGGGGCGGACTATCAAGAGCTTGTCAGGGTCAAAGATGAAGAGGTAGGTAGTTTGACAAAGATCGAGAGAGATAGATAATGAGATGGCCGATGGAGGACACCGAAAGTAGCTGGCAGGACCAGACAAAAAGATAAAGAAAAAGAGCCTGCGAGATAGAGAGAGATGGCCAAATCACGCAGGAGTGCTAGATTGAATCCAGGTTTATCATCCTCTGGTGGATATAGTCATGGCAGGAAACTGGAGAAGTAGCTCGGAAAAATTCGAGTTTGAATTTGAATTTGAATTTGAATTTGATTTCCAGATGGAGTGGACAAATTCGCAGCCCTGCCCTGTACGGGTGCTCTTTCCTCGCCATCGTGCCTCAAATATGCCCTAATCAGTGGGCCATAGAAGTAGGCAGGCTGATAACACGAGATGGATAAGACAGACACCTCCCGGATGCGTAATAATGGAAACCTCCGAGTAATCCTTTCCTCTTTTGTAATTCTCCCAGCTCCAAAATCTCGATGTAGGTAAGCAGCGGTATCGGTCTTAAAGACTCGTCCAGACCAGGTTCAATTCATTTCTATTAGAGAGAGACGGGGGGTTGTGTTTATTTACCTAGGTACTCTCGTGCTTACTTTTTGCTAGGATAGCTAATCATATCTCTTTGACAAAGCCCACCTCGACCACCCTGTCCATCGCCAGCCTCAAGTTCGCAATCTTGGCTCGGGTGTTATCCCGGATCCACAGGAAGATGGACAAGATGACCTTGCGACCGATCGAAGACGTGTTCCTTACCCTCATCTGCTCCTTGCCGACTATATACATGATCTTGGCGGCGTAGGCACGGTCGAGACGAGCGAGCTCTGCAGCCACTTGGCTGTCGCGCAGCTCTGCCGGCAGCTGCTTGCCCAGATGTGCCCTTGTAGACTCTGGTTGACCGCTCGCCAAGCGTACGGTGCTAGTTGTCCCAGCGCTGGTGGCTGCGTCCTGATCTGGCGTGGCGGCCGTGTTCTCGTTCACATCCTCGTCGTGTTCTTTGGCAGCGAGACCCAGTCTCTGGCGGGCGCTCTGGATGATTGACTTGCGGACCTGCTGGTAGATTAAGGCGGCAAGGTCGGGGCTGATGACTTCGTCCATGAAGCCGTGCTTGATGACCAGCCTGTAGCATCCAGGGATGGCGCCAAAGCGGGAGATGTGGTATCGCTCCTCGGGCGGGACTGTGGGGACCTCGACGGGATGTAGGTGGAAGAAGACGGCAACCTCAGGAACCGCGACGAACTTGCTGACAAAGTGCGTAAACACGGCAGGCGTCAGCACGCCCGTCTTGTCAAAGTAAATGCCCAGCCCGCGAATTACGCTGAGAGGATCGCCTCCCCACTTCTCCGTCAGTCCGAGTTTGCCATCGGTGTCTTGCCGAACGAGCTGTGTTGGCTTGATGCGGTCCTCCGCCTCGGCTCGCCATTGGCTCTCCTTGCCGAACCTCCAGAGCAAAAAGAGTCCGGCCAGGATGCCGGCGACCGTCAGCGTAAACCACGCACCGTCGGGCACCTTGTTAAGGGACGACGTGAGGTACAGCCCGTCGACGAGGGCGAAGAAGAGCCAGGGGATAAAGATGAGGAATGGAGATAGCTTCCAGACAATGAGAGAGACAAGGGTAACCATAAGCGTGTCGAAGAAGGTGACGAACATGACGCAGACCCCGTAAGCGTTACCGAGACGCGTGGTGTCGCTGTAAACGGCAGTGACGAGAATGGCACCCAGCATCAGCAGCCAGTTGAGAAAAGGGACGTAGAGTTGGCCGTGGAATATGCGCGAGGTATGTACGACCTTGACCTGGGGACAATAGGAAAGCTTCATGATCTGGCTGATCAGCTGGAAGGTAGCAGTGATCATTGCCTGGCTGGCCACGATGGCAGCCAGGACGGCGACAATGAGAGAAGGATACAGCATGCCCGGAGGGACCGAGTTGAAGAAGGGGTTGTCGTAGGCTTCGGGGTTATCGCTGATGTAGGCCGCCTGCCCGATGTATGCCAGCAAAAGACAGGGGTAGGTGTAGCACATCCAGCTGATCTGGATGGCCCGTCGGCTGAAGGCTCCCAGATCGGCAAACAGGGCTTCGACGCCGGTGAAGGACAGTAAGATACCCCCCAGCATCTTCCATCCGTGCGTCTTCTTCTGGACAAAGAACTGAATAGCAAAGTAGGGACTAAAAGCCTTGAGCACGGCCGAGTCGTGTCGAACGAGATTATATATACCGAACCCGCCGTTGAAGCCGAGCCAGAGAATGACAATCGGAGCAAACGCCCCGGCGAGCTTTGTCGTGCCGAGGGGCTGGATCGCAAAGAGGAGGACCAAGATGCCACACGAGGTGCCGACAACGGCCGAGCTGGAGATGTCGGGCTTGACAACGGCGAGCCCCTGAATGGCTCCGAGGACCGATTGGGCGGGCGTGAGGACACCATCGGCGATAACCATGGAGACGGCCAGCACGCCCATCACCTTGAGCAGGACGTGGGCCAGCTTGCTCCTTTCCACCTTGCCGCGGATGTTGCGGTTGGTGGGCCTGAGATCGACGGACAGGTGGCGTTCCATGCGGACTGTCACCTCTTCCCGAGGATCACGAGAGGTGATGTGGGCCTAGGTGTGAGGTGAGCCTCGGTGAGCCAGGAGAAACGGACAATGGTTACGGCGGATGGCTTACGTATCTCGTCAGGAGCGAATAGCAGCTGAAGGTGCCGCCCTCACCCTCGTTGTCGGCATGCAAAATGAGCAAGACATATTTGAGGGTCACCATGATGGTGATGGACCAGATGATGACGGACAGGACCTGGAGAAGGTCGTCATGGGTTGGAGCCTCGGTGAAGGTAGACGAGTAGACGTACAGAGGGCTATGTGGTCTATCAGCACACCCAAACAGAGATTCCAGGGGCGCGTGTCAAACATCAAGCAACGGTATGAATTCCCAAAACCCTACGCCCTCGTAGACTGATCAAGAGGGGCGTGTTGTAACTTCAAGCCTCAAAGTGCCAGAAGAAACTAGGCTTACCTGGTGCCAATATCACCGTAGATAACACCAATGGACTGATAAGAAAGCCTGTTCATTGTCGGCTCAGTCTGTCAGTTGAACAAATACCAGGATAACCATCCACAAGATTATGATGAGCAAGGCCTACCACAACAAGGTGGTTCCACTGAAGACCTGTTTGGTCCTGGCATGGCTGTCGCGCCAGCCATCACCGTCCTCGACGTCTTGAACGACGCGGGAAGGATCAGTCGAGTTCTCGTGGGAGATGCGTCCGTGGATGCTTCGTCGAGTCTCGAAGGACGGCCTGGTCAGCGTGCGGGTGTGGTAGATGCCGCCAGCTGGTCCGGGTCTCAGCAGGTCCGGCCTCACATCAGGACCGAATGCCACTGCGGTTGAGTGACCGGTGGCCGGCTCAGGCTCAGGCTCAGGCTCAGGCTCAGGCTCAGGCTCGGGAACCTTCTCCGTGGGATCCATTGAGATATTAATCGCTGACGATTTGTGAGGATCAGCCACCGCCGCGTTATACTGTTTTGTTCAGTTGCTTGAGTGCAGTTGGAGATTCGAGTGATTGGAGACTTGAGCAGAATTTATTTTTTTCTAAAAATGTCATCTAGCCATTGTGCTTGACGAGAGAATGGAAGGATACGAGTGTTGGAAAGCTTGGAAGAGGGAGTAATGTATAATATCTAATTGCACCCAAGGGAAAGCTGGCGGCCTCAATTTTTTCTAGAACGGTAACGTGATAACAAGGTCAAAAGATAAAGCTGCAAGATAGAGATAGATTCGCATAATGGAATACCGAGAAAACATCTTTGACGAGTGATGGGGGTACGGGGGAATGGGGAATGGGGAAGGGGGAAGGGGGAGGAGGAGGCGGTGTTTGCTATGTGATGGATAGCTGAGGGTTGCTCACGAGGGCTTGCAGGACTATCTGGTTGGCGGGAAACAGGGAGTTGGATTAGGGGGGGCCATCGATAGCCGTCGTTGATCTAACTGGTCTAAACAAATCATTTTAGACTTATCAAGTCATTGCATGGACCGATGAGGTTTGCAGCCTCCGCCGGCGGTTACCGTAGTTTACCGATTAGCTTTGGGGGGCTGTGTTGTGTGGTGTTGCAACGGACAGACCACCGGGCTTTGGTCCAGGGGGGACGCCGTTGGAGTATTACTCCGCATCCCTTGCACGATCCAAAGAGCCCTTTTGGAACGGATTATATGAGGGAAATAAAAATAAAAATAAAAACAAAAACAGAAATAAAGAGGAGGGTAGGAAAAATAATTAGTGGTGGGATTGGAAAACGAAAAAACTGAGCAAACTAAACCACATGGACGAACCCAGTCATTGTTTCACTTCTCAATAAGCCCACCTGGAATTAATTACCTAGATAGATAGGGAAGTGTAAATAAAGTTTTGAGCAAAGATCAAACAGAGATGTTGTCAGCAGTTGCATAAAAACAACGAAAGAAATGCCTTGATTACATTAGGACTGGTAACAAACAAGTCGCAAAAAAGCTCGAAATTTATCCTGACATTTTGTGCTTGTTGGGTGACGGAACTGCGATCATGGGCATGTTTGAGGAAAAGGGAGACAGACACACACCCGTCCTTGGTGAGGAGCAACTACTGGAACTCCACGCTCCCCCACCAAACCCCTCCACCCCCCTTTCTCCCGTTTGAGGATGTAATTACTGTACTGTACGTGCTGTACACCCTTCCCCCACAGACGCCAAGACCGCCCGTTGACATAGCTTGGCAGAGTCAAGACCGCCTAAGCTTTTTCGCTTACGAAGCCACTAAAACCACTGGAAAATTAATCTTCAAGGCCCTCCCCTACCAATGTATTGTAATTACGGTATAATTAATACCAATGACCGACACGAAGCCTAATAAAAGCAACTTCTCTCTTTTTCTGTTTGGCAATTTCAATGCGTGATGGCCATGGGAAATGCGTGTTGCATATCCATAAGTGGCGTTGGTACCAGAGCCAATGTAGATGCCTGGTTTGTACCCTTCCTTGATGAGGACGACAGCATAGACGCCCCAGAGCTTGCCCTCAACTACGGGCAGTGTGGTGACAAAACTCGAGCGAGGGGGGAGTGGGCGATTGAAGGATCTCTTGGAGGCCTGGTGCGTAGTTGAGGGGTAGAGAGAGCAGCACGGATCTGGCCAAAAATGGTGGGAGAATCGAAAAGTGACCGAAAGTCCGGGTTCGCATAATTACCAATCTGGCGCATCCAGATTGATGTGTTTTGTAATGTGATCGTCAACGATGTTCTGGATCGTTCGGGGACACCACCCGAGGGGTGGCGTGACTGACAGTATGTCGTCGGAACAAAAGGCGAGAAGAGGAACCATCCCCAACAAAATTTGGAGCATGACTGCTCCAGGCCGACAACCCAAAATCGAGGTTGATGAGGATGTTGACGGGGAAAGTATAGCTGAAAATATTCGTGATGTGCGGTTCCAAAGGGTAAGCGACTGACTAAAAACCCTCGAGTCAAGGTGCCAATTGAGGGTTTAACTCTTTCTCCATTACGGCCAACCGAGCCATATATTTCGGACTGTGGTTATAAGTATCAAGGTAAAACTGGCCATCGAAGGGTTAGTCGCATGCGGAACAGTACCATTTTTTCTCAGCGCGTACCTTGGCCGTGTACTCTCGCACCTCCAAGGCTTAAATGCCGGACGGTCGTGTTATGTCTTTTCAGCTTGCTCGAGTCCGGAAACGCCGTATCACAGGTAGTACAATAAAACTTCTTCTCGAGAAGGTTCTTGTTTCTGTACCGGTCGGTATAGACTTTGAGCTTGTCTTTGTTCCTTTCGCCCCACGAGATGGCTTGAGCACGTTTCGTCGCACGGTATGCAACGATGCCCCGGGCGCGATCAGCCTCGTACGGTACATTCCTTGTCGCGCATGCGCTGCCCGTTCTTGATGTAGCTGTTCTTGAAGTGCTGTTTCTGTCGTGCTTGTCTCGCTTCGTCACGTTGAAGCAGTTCCTCTGGAGTCAATGACAGATCGCCGGCCTCCTTGAATGTCGTATGAGCGTTGATCAACTCACGAGGCCAAGGCATCATGTTTAGGTAATTACCCAAAGCTCGTCCATGATTGTCGGATAGGCTGTGAAGAAGAAGTTGGTGAGGACGTCCTCGACAGCGAGCGTCAACATTCTTGCCCGAGGCATTATTGTGACCAGGGAAATAGGTGTCCCCTTCCCCCGTCCCCCCCACGCCCCACACAGTGATGGAAATGACCTGTGCAGCGACAAACGGAAGACATGACAAAAAAACCCAGGATACACCTTCCGAAAATTTACCAGACGCCTGCGGTTGTTATTTTAATACACTCTTCTTACCTTTTATGTCCATTCTCTGTATAAAAAGCAGGTATGGTTTTTTATAGATATGGATGGTGATTCGAAAGGGTGGGAGGTAATTATCCGTCAGCACTCTGCAAATGATACCTGATCAAGTTTATCACATTGAGAACCAAACAAGACAAGGAAAAAAAAAAAAAAAAAAAAAAAAAAAAAAAAGACTTGAAACCCGCCCGAGAAGAGAGGCCGGGTTCCAAGCTGGATGACAGTTTACCGGGGCATCTTGGATACCCCCAGTCCCAGTTATCCTCCTCTCTCTTTCTTCTTGAACCCCTCCTTCAAAGTGATGACGATGATGGAAATCACTCAGGGGGGCAAGTCTCTCAAGTTTTCCCCTACAGCCACGCAACGCGGACCCGCAGGAATGAAGAAAAAAGACAACGATGTTGTATGACGTTGTACGGCAGGTATCACCAACAAAAAATATCAGCTCACCCGACACCCCGGGAGCGCATCAGATAGGTACCCAGTTACCCTTCCATGTCCACTCCAGGTCGGGCACCCGTTCAGAAAGATACTTACTTTTAACTACTGGCGAGATTGCAACTCCCATAATTAATACTTAGCTACCAGCCTAGGCAGGTATTTATGTAATTACACCTGGGGCACGTCAGGGAAATCCATCACGAGACCAAGAAACCAAAGATGTACACAATAGATGAACGTTGATGGGAAAACCTGAAAATGGTATTTGGAACGTCACTGTTTGTGATCTTTTTCTCCTCTTTTTTTTTTTTGGTTCAGGTGTAACATCACCATCCCCTTACCCTAACAAAAATCGGACCACATCCGAGCAGTCTTTTTTCCTTTTTCCTCTTTTTTTTTTCTTCTTTTCTTTCCCCACTAACCCGGCAATGGACAATTAAACCAATGAACCGTGACCAGCCGAGTTCTAAACTCTTCCGTAAAACTCCCGTCAACATCATCACTACATGACGCGTGATATCCCCCCCCCCCCGGTTTTTTTTTCCCCAGGTGTTGCTTTCCCTTGCTTTTCATAACCAAGAAAACCGGAATAAAATATTCTTGGGGTGTAATTAGCCCTTTTTAAACCAAACTACCAGAGGCTCTAGGATCTGCCAATGTACGCGGCGAACGTCTTTTTTTAAAGCGCCTTCTTGCCGTCCTCGTGCTTCACCACGAAGCGCCAGCCAAACTCATCAGCGACCTTGCCGAGCTGGATACCCTTGAGCTGGGTAATCAGCTTGTCGCAAATTTTGCCTGCCTCCTCGCTGTCATCGGGGATATAAGTAGTGATCTCGGCGCCGTCCTTGGCAGAAACGCGGGGGTGGCTTTCCAGGCGGGAGCTGTTGCGCTTGGTGATGGAGCGGATGGGCACGAGAGCAGCTGCGGTGCCGGCGGCCATGACCTCGGAGAATGTGGGCAGCTCAGAGTACTTGATCTGCATTGATCCGAGCGCGTCAGCAAATTCTGGGCTTTCATAAATAAAGGTAGTTCGCAAAAATAAAAACTTACAGGCCTCTTTTCAACCTTCCACCCGAAACTCCGTCCAATCTGCTGCACGCTGTCGCTGGTGACGCTGTCAATTACCGCCTTGCTGTCGGGCACCACCAGCGTTACGTCGTCGCCGTCAACAATGGCGCCGATGAACCCGCTCGTGCTGAACTCGTCAACCTCGTCGTGGTTCTTGCTGTCCAGGTGCAGAGTGATGCCGTAGCCTTCGTCCCGGGCTTTATCGCTCCACCTCAGCACGGGAGCGTAGTTGCCTCCCACCTTGGCGCTGCCGGTCCCGTTCGGCGCGGCCCTGTCAAACTCGTCCATGATCAACGCCTTGACCGGGTGGGTTCCGTGGTAAACACCCGTGGGCAGCACGAAGACGGCAAAAGTGTACTCCTCGGGCGGGTTCAGCCCCAGCTGCGCCGAGGAGCCGTAAATCTGGGGACGAATGTACATTGCCGCTCCCGTCTCGTGCGGAGGGACAAACTCGGCGTTCAGCGCCACGGCCGCCTTGACCGCGTCCATGAACAGCTCGACCGGCACGGGCGGGATCGAGATGAACTCGGCCGAGTGCTGGAGGCGCGTCGCGTTCTTATCTGGGCGAAAGATGGCGATCTCCTTGTCGCCCGGCAAGCGGAAGGCCTTGAGCCCCTCGTAGGCTTGCTGGCCGTAGTTGAGCGCGGGGGCCATGCCGTGGATGCGGATGTAAGGGTCCGCGACGAAGGTTAAGGGCGACCATTTCCCCGTTTTGACCGAGTAGTGGGATTCGATGTGGCCGTTTACTGTCAAGACATGTTAATGTGGGATTCCAACTCTAAAAATTTTGAACAAAGCAAAACATGAGTCATGGGGATTAAGAAGGCGCGTAGCCTATGGCAAGGAAACCAAAAAACGGAACGTTTCTCTCCTTATAAACCAATCGTGAATATGTATGTTTCACACAAATAAATAAAAAAGAGAAACGACCAAAGAAAAAAAAAGGATGTACTACACACCCTCACGAACGCGGAATCCTACGTTTGACCAGTCGATTGTATCGACCGGAGGGGGCGGGAATGAAGACGACGCCATATTGCTGGTAATGGAGACTATATATTCCGATATCTGTACTCAAGGTGAGATGCAGGAGGGAAAAAAAAAAAAAAAAAAAAAAAAAGAGTCAAACACCAACAAGACGACGGTGAAGAAAGAGAGAAAAGAAGGATCAAGCCAACTTGCTGAGTTAAGCCTCCTCGTCTTACTCTTGACCTAAACAATAACGGGATCCGAGCGAACAGGAGCCGGAGCTTCCTTTTTTTTTTTCCCTTTGCGGTAAAGCTGACTGTGTCTGGACCCCTCCGATCGGATCTTCCCTGCAATTTTTGGAGCACTGAGGGGCACGAGGGGTCCATGGAGGGGTAATTACTTTGTAGCTTCAGGAGTAATCGGAGAGTCTTTGACAGAGAGGCAGCAAAGACGCTCGTTGATTGGCTCCTCTGCCATGGCGGCGGGGAATCCGAAGCATCTCATACCGTCCGATTGCGGAGGTGATGTCATGGTCACTACTGATTGAGGATATTCCCAACCACAAGTAGTATGCCTCCCATATATCAAGTGCGGATGCATCAAACCAATAGGCTATAACTATTTGCAAAATGAATTCAGTCAGAAACATGAAAATCCGAGCGCCGTCCTCCCATTCCATGCGTCTAAGCCACCAAAATGTTTCCTGTGATGCTGTGTGTTACTCATTGCTGAGGCATCTCTCTCTCATTCTCCATCTCCAGTTCCAAAGTTATTCCGTCTTCATTCTTCTTAAAAACCATTCTATGTGCCTCTGAGTAGACAGTTTCCCTTGGATACTCCAGGCTACGTCCCATTTTTTCGCGATCCGGTATCGTTGCAACGAAAATGCCGCCCTCGTCCTATCCGCTGGTTTTGCTGGATTATTTCAGCGCATAAACCTGAACAAACAGAAAGCCGCCAAAGGTAAAAACAAACAAACAAATGCCCAAAAACTAAAAACTAAACTGCAAACACGCTCGAAAAAAAGGGAAGATTGTCAAAACAGAAGCGAGTGCGCGCTGGGAGAAGAGAAGCAGCCAACGCAAAATCCACCAAGCCAAAATCATCACCTTGTTCAGTTTTGCTCGGCTCGGTATGCGACTCGGCCTAAGCTCTTTCGACGATAATGTGCCGGCACATGGGACCTGCAACATTTGCTAACATCGGTATGTGGCCTTTTGAGGGCCCGGGGTAAAAATCACAACAGCTTACGCGATTGCCGCCAGCTTCTGAAGTGCCATGAGCACACCTATATTATCTCATGTCAGTTGCTGATTAACTTGTAAAAAAAAAAAAAAAAAAAGCGAGGCCAACTTACCGCTTACTCCCTGTGTCAGAGTCGCTGTCGCCTCGGTATTCCTAGTACCCAGGCTCACAGTCACAACCTCCTTCACAACCCCATCATCGCCAAGTGTGTTTGCCCACTTGAAAACCTTCTCGTCCTCGCGACCATCGCCTACTACCATGAGAAAGTCAACCGGAGATTTGTGCTTCTCATCCGGGGCCAGGTGTTCACGAAGATCAGAGAAAATCTTTTGTGCAGCGGTGCTCTTGGTCCAGTCGATCGGCTCAACCAGAACGCAGCCATCCATGGGAATGGCATGAACGCGTTGCTCTTCGCAAGCATCATTGATGTGGCTTGCGCAGTCGGTCGCCTGTCGCATGGCGGCTTCGTAATCCTCAGCGGACTTGTAGTGGAAGATTAGCGAACAACGACGGTCCTCGATCTGCGCACCCGGTGTACGCTCCAGGTAGTAATTCAAGATACCACCAACCGATTCCTTCCATGAGCGAATTTGCTCAGCGTCGGCCATTTCTGTCCAGGTCGTACTTCCGCAGTCCTTCAGGAAGCAGCCGTTCTCGGCGATGAGACCGAGGTTGGGCACGCGGCGGAACAAGCGATCGAGTTCCTCTGGACGGCGGCCTGACATGACATAGATGGTGTTGCGTTCGTCGATAAGCAAGTCGTTCAACACATCAAAAGTGCGCTGCGGGCTGACGGGGATGATCTGGTTGACGGGGCCCCAGCTGACCAGGGTACCCTCAAAGTCAAGAATAAACAGTCTTCTCTCGGTACCCTTATACTGCTGAACGAGTCCGTTCATCGACAGCCTGGGGACCGAGGTCTGATCGCGACGATGTTGCTCCTCGTAGACCCTGTCCAGACGCGAGGTAAATTCCGTGAACCAGTGCGATCCCGTGTGAAGGTTGACCGCCTCGGCGAGCTTCGTCCACCGCCTTTCCTTCTCCTCATCGCCCATTTCGAGCGCCGTCTTGATGGCATCGGCGCAGGCGCGATAGTCCCACGGATTCACCGAGAGCTCGTTTCCACCAAACAGGGAGGACGTGCCGGTAAACTCGGACAGGATGAGGGAGCCGTGCTTCTTTTCGCTGATCTTGCCATCCTGGCAGTAAAGGTACTCGTGCGAGGTCAAGTTCATGCCTTCGCGCTGGCTGGTAATCATTAGAGCATCTGCAATGCTCAGCAGAGCGAGGTACTGGGCGTAATCGATATCTTGCTTCAGGTAGACGACAGGTTGGTAGGCGAGGTTTGCCCAGGACGAGTTGACGCGCGTCACAATATCCGAGACGGTAGCATCCAACTCGCTCTTCTCGCTTGTGGACAGAGCAACCTGGATAAGGACCGCCTTCTCCCTCCACTCGGGATTCTTGTTCAGGAACAGCTCGTACGAGAGGAGCTTCTGTCTGACACCACGGACGTGGTCGAGCTTATCGCGAGCAACGATGAGCTTCTTGCCCTCGTACAGCTTCCGCATGGTGTCGAGCCACCTCTTGACCTCGGGCTCCTCGCGATGCTGGCTGAGACTGACGGGGTCGATGCCGATGGGAAGGTTAATCACGTCGACAAACCGGTCCTCGAGCTGGAGACCATCTGGAGTGGCCTCGGCGCTGAGGATGCGGCTGCAAGTCTGAAGGAAATGCCGAGTGTACTCGTGAATTTGGAAGCCAATGAGATTGGCGCCGACCATTCCTTCGAGCAGCTGCTTGCGGACAGCCAAGCATCTGAAGACTTCGGACGAGGGGAAGGCGACATGCAAAAAGAAGCCGATCTTTGCTTCGGGGATCTTCTTGCGAACCATGGCAGGGACGAGCAAAAGGTGATAGTCGTGAACCCAGATCGAGTCGTTCTTCTTCCAGTTCTTGACAATCTTGTCGGCGAAAGCCTGATTGACATTGACATAGTACTGCCAAGAATGGTCTTCGTATGCCTTGCTCTTGGGGTTGTCTGGGATCTGGTAGTGAAATACGGGCCAAAGGATCTGCTTGCAGAAGTGCGAGTAATGACCGTCAAAATCCTTGTCGGAGCAGATGACAGGCAGCATATCATGCTCGGTGGCCAGTCTGTCCTCGATGTCTTGGAGTTGTTGAGTCCCCTGGAGCGCGTCGGTTGGCATTCCCAGAGTTCCGACCCACGTGTAGTCTCCCAGCTTTCCCTCTCTGAAGGCCGCATCGGCGGCGTTGCGGAGTCCACCGTTGCCCTGATCAGCGTTGACAACTTTCCAGTCGGCGTGCGCGAAGACTCTGTCATGGCTCTCGCTCCGGGTCAGGGCATGAGGCTGCGTGATACCTTGGCGACCCATCTCCCTTGCCTTGTTGATAAGGCTATTTTTGCCCTTGTTTATCAAGGACGGAGGGGGAGGTGAGCTCGCGCGCGACATTGGCTGATCCAAACGGCCTCCCCAAGTAGGGGAGCCCCGATCAGCCGGTGCGCGGGAGCCATCCGCGGCGGTGGTCTCGAGAGGAGGCAGATGGACCCTCAAGCCATCCTCGTTTATCCAGGAATCGCCAGGCTTCTTGTCGTCGGTTGGGGTATGGGGAGGCGTGATATCCTTGGGCTCGAACAGGCTGGGTTGCCTCTCCAAGGTTTCTGGCCTTTCGGTCTTGGGTTGCGACTTTTTCGAGAGCGAGCCTCGTGGTGGTGTGCCGGGCAGGGTGAAGTGGACGGTTTTGGGGAGAAAACTGGCCGCATACTCATGTCAGAAAACTTACGCGCACACACACACACACACACACACATACACACCCCTGAGACAAAGGACCAGGAATGAAGGCCACTTACAGAGAAGCAATAAACACAGTCATGATGGGCAACCTTGACTTGGAGAGTGGAGTTTCAGAATGAGGAAGTGGCCGTCTGCTATCGTGCGCGCGCTGTCGAGTTCATGAGGATGATCACTGCCGGTTCTGTTGGATTCTGGATGTAGGGGGCTACAAAGCGAGACCGGGACCGGTGATCATAAGGGCAGCACGAGATGACGTCCGCGGGGGATATGTAAGTGACGCAAGGCAGTCAGGTTTTCGGGCCCCGCGCGTAGACAACAATTGGTGCTACGTGAGAGATGTTTTGTCGGACGGAAGCGGGGATGGCACAAAACGTTGATATTCTTCGATATGGCCGTTGGGCACCTTGATTCCCTTGGGTTTTGACAGAAGAGATGTGCGTGGCAGGGCAGGGATAAAATGCGACGATGCCCGGCGGGGGGTTGTGAAAAGGTCAAAGTGGGACAAAGAAGAGATTCTTCCCAATTATTCGAGGAGGAGATCGAGACCTGGCAATAACCTCAGCAGTTAGCACCAATTGGGGAGCTTCCCGTTATGGAAACATTGTGACAACGATGCCTGCTTTTGAAGGAGGGGCTTCCGCTGTCGAGAACTGCCATGATGACGCCGATGGTGGGCTGCTTTTTAGCGTCCTCCACTGAATTGAGCCAGTGCCCACCCGCAGCAGAAAAAAAAAAAAAAAAGAAGAGGAGCTGCCCGCGCTGCGCCTAGACCACTGACGTAAGAGATCTAACCGGTTTCTTTCTTCACCATTGCGTGGACGACATGTTCTCAAAAGCATCCACCATTGAATGATAATAAGTGAGGTGCAACTTGCCTGGTGGACTTGTTTTCTCCGTCGGTCGAAGTGCCGTATCAAAATACCAGGTAGAAAGAGAGCTGGCCCGTTTGATTGTCAAGACTTCGAAACCGGTGCTGATCAGGACCTTTTCTGTCTTAAGAGGATGGCGGGGTGGTGCTTGGCCCAGGATTAGACGGAGATTCAACACAACGGGGGGTGGCCTGGGCGTCAAGAAACGGGAGATCGGCGATTTGGTGCCGGACAAGCGGCTGGAGAGTTTGAGGAACAAGAAACGGCGCGAAATCATGGAAACTTGGAGGCGCTTCGATGGTTTTTTTATCACCTTCACCAGCCTCAAAGCACTCCCCAGACGAAGGGAGCGCTGAAAGTGGGGCTGCCAGGCTGCGAGTGCGCTTCTTGGTCGTCATCCTGGGGATGGAAGGATGGAAGCAACCTGCAACAAACGCCTGAACGCTCGGGAGGGAAAAAAAAAAAAAGAGGTGCCAAGGCCGGCAGGGATAAGCAACGTCGGTTGACAGGGGTGGTTTGGTAGTGAGCTTACGGTGGGAAGGTGGCTTGGTGCGCACCGATTTTCTCATCCAACAACCGATTGATTCAATTCTCGAGGCCCAAAAACTGCATTCTTGTTTTGCCCATTCCATTCCGGGTTGGTCGCATGTCTCGGGGCAGCATCTCCACCGTAGATGCTCGACATCCCGAGAGATGCCAATCCTCAAAATGTCAATCACGTAATCTAATGCCTCATGTTACCAAAATTAAGGCCACATGGGCGACTCATTCTAACCACAAAACCCTCGGCTTGACAAACCGGCTCACGCAGTGCGACCGAGGCGGCTCATACATCCTGATCACCTGCGAAGCCATCAACTTGACGTATCACCTTGACCTTGTCTGAAGATCCGGACTCGATCTCCTCGATAGCGCTTTGTATTGGAAGTCTGTTAAATTGGCTACCACCTCACCCTCGAGCGGCAAGCAACGGCAAGACAGCATGTGAAGCGACGTTTCTCGCTGTCTCTAACAAAGACGCCTGAGCGGCCTCCGATCTCTGTGGACCTTTTTCCCTCTTGACGGCTGCCCATCTGCAGGAGACTCAAAAGGAAGGTCTTGGCTATCCTGGGCGGTACAACTGATGGGCTGTCGACCAGTTTTGGCAGTTATTCCCTGGAGTGCCTGCACGGCGTATAATTCACAAAGTCTTGGACTGTTACTACTCCAGCATCTGGCCAGCCAGCCATTCCGCTCACCTTCCCTGTCCATTACACTACCCACTAGTGGTGGACGGACAGGTAGTGGAGAGAATCATTTGGGGCCGGGTCTGAAACGGAAGCGTAATGATAAAATATAGCGGCTACTTTCCTGCTGCAAATTCTGGCCATGCCCATGGGCATGTACTGGCGGATTGTTTTACTGAAAACTGACGGTTCTCGGAGCAGCATTCTCACGAAACCTATTTTGGGATCTGGCATGGCTTCCTGATCTATCTCGTCGGGCGGCTGTGTTCACAGAGTTACGGATCATCGGAATGCCTAGTCTAATGTCTCTTGAGTGCATGGTAGACCCGTGAGGTCACTAACAGCAGCTGAGCATAGAGAAACCCACAGAGACCTTCTTGTGCCAATCCAAGCTGGCTTTATTGCCGGCCATTCAGAGCTGTAACCACAGGAACGTGCCCGGGGCGATCCTTATCATCCAGATGGAAGATTCGGCAGCAGGTGCTGCATGCACGAGGCACTGCAGCGGCACCCTTCCCAACCGGCGATACCTACACCTTGGTCGGGTACCATTATCAGAAGTACCAATGTGATAATTTGGAAAACATCGCAATTCGACAGACTGACAAAAGAAAATTCTGATGAATCCTGAGCCAGCCCGGGGACGATTCACGTACTAAGCGAAGGCGTCCCAGCCGCATGGACGATCATTTATTTGGCGAGCCATTGGATGTAACGACTCCCGACATGTTCCGACTCAAACACCAGGGGTTTCGATAGGCTAAACTCCAGCGACGTTCAACATTTTTACTCGGACCCATTTGGTACCTCAGCCAGATCTCACTATTCTCACAGAGCTTGTTCTGGTGAGAGAAAAATATTGGCTAGCTGTCTTGTCGAAAATAGCTCATTAGCCACGATGAAGAGCAATGTCGGATCGATCCTTTAGTTGCGATGCTGTTGTTGAGTAACACTATCGGCCGAGCATCTCTCCGGAGCCTCGCATACGGCCTATCTGAAGACTTGTCGAAAATTTTCAGAAACTCGGAAATCGACCCCAGCAAAAATGGTGGAACGGCCCGACAGAAGCCTCCATTCAGTTGTTGGTGGTCTATTGCGTACTTACCACTAACCATTTGCATCGGCGTCTCGACGTTGTGGATTATTTTAGCACAATGCGGGGCGGGCCATTTCTGACTGGACAATACTCCATAAGCTAATAGTTACTTTCTACTTCTTCCTCATCACTGCTTTTTGTTGGCATGTTGGCTGCCGACGACGTCTTGTTGCATTGGCCTTCACAGCGACAGGGGGCTTCTGCGATCAAATTGAACAGCCAAAGCAAACTTTGAAGAGCCTGACCAAATTGCGTATCTGGAGGCAGGTCTAGAGATTGAGTATCCGAAGACGGCCAAGAGGACCCAGACGCCCCGAGGTTGCTTCGCAGCCCCGGTCAGGATCTGTCCGGGGAATGGTGCCGGGGGTTCCATGGCCAAACAAGGACCAAAAACGAAACAAAAATGCCGCCTTTTCTATATGTATGTATGTATGTACAAGACATGAACGTGGTCATCTACCTACACGTGTAGATAGACAGCCGTTTCTCGCATCTCGCTTGGCGGGATTTTCAACTCCGGTGATGGAACGGTGATGAAGAAAACTTTTGTGTCGTTTCCACATGAGCACGATATCTCGTTTGATGATGGGAATCATGCCCAAAGATACCACCCCTCCCAGGCACAAGCGACTGAGCAAATGCCGAGCCTACTGCAACACACACGCAGAACAATCATGCAGGACCCTCCCACCCATCGCTGAGTCAATACGGGGCTGTGTCTCGGTCATTAAATTTTGCTGAGGCAAATGGAAAATGACGGGACGCGGCAGGGCTTCACCGCCATCCAAGCCAAAGAGCACTTATCAGCATCGCTTCTGCTTCATGACGGCATGATGCTGCACCAATCTCTGGTTCTCGCCGGCCCCAGACCTCGGAAAGGGGTACCCCTAGAAGAAGGGAAATGATTTCCATCCTTTCGCTTTTACGCTCCCGATATTCCGGCGCTGTCTCAATTCAGAGTTTCAACATCACCAGAGGTAAAAGGGTAACCAACGTAGGTACCCAAAAATGACATTTGGGAAACACACGTCTTGCTCGTTGAGGGATTTTCCTTTTTTATTTTTATATACTTTTTTTTACTTTTTTTTCCTTCTTTTTGATACGCATGTGATTATCCCTCAGCGCTTCGTAATGTTATCCGATCTACGGATATAGGTGCTCTTTTAGGAAAGGAAAGTATTTCACTTTCAGACTTTCAGGAGTATCCTCTGTTCAGGGCGCTCCAAGTTACGTTTTAGGTCAAGACCAGGCCCCCTATTCCAACTTTAACAGGTGATAGAGCCAGCTGTAGAGTCGCAGCAGATGGGCGCCACTTGAGAATTTTGGCGGTGTTGAATGGCAGAATTATTGCCCCTCCATTGAGCAAGTGCTTGGCGTTGGGGTCGGCAACGTCACTCAGAGCTGTTGTGGGGCTTGGATTTTTGGGGGGATTTTTCTGTTGCTTTTTCCAAACTTTCGTCTTCATTTAAAACACACGCTTCAACATTAATAGAGGCTGGATACCTTGAATCGCAAATTTACAAAAGAAATATCTTGAGAATTGATCTCATCATCTAATCATTAAAAACAAAAACAGCCATCATATCACAATTCCCACTCGAAAAAAAAAAAAAAAAAGCCAAATCTAATGTCTCTAAACGCCCTTCCATCGTCAATCATGACATCGACCTTTTACCGCTGCGAGCTTCTGCCACGGTACTGGCGCTTCTCGTAATAATAGTCGCTGTCCTCGTCGCCGCTGTCATAGCTATCATATCTCCTGCTGGATCGGCCTCGCGTCCTCGACTCGTGCCGAACCGACTCGCTTCTTCCAACACGCGACGACGCGTTGGACGACGACCCGCGGCTGTACGTGGACTGCTTCTCCAGCTTGATGAACTGGTCGGGCGGGGCGCCAACTCTGGCGCGCTGGTCGGGGTGGTACTCGAGGTTGTGTTTACGCGAATAGTCGACGTACGGCGACGGAGCGGGATACCCCACCGAGTGTCGTCGTCTACCGTGATCCACCGATCTTGACCGTTGCGAGTTCGTCACCGGCGCTCCGTTCTCGAGGATCCTAATGTGCGCGCGGATTCGACGCAGGCCTCCCACTAAAGGAGAGCGCGTTAACACATCTGTTCCTGCGGCACGGCACACGTGATTGAGAACTTACAGTCCTTCTCGACCTTTGCGACGAGGAACTTCTCGTACCACTGCTCATACTCGGAGGGTGTCATCAAGCCGTCGTAGTATGCCTTTCGGAGCTTTCGGAAGACATATGGCGCCTCGTCGTCGGCTTCGTGCATCTCCTTCTTCTTCTTGACCATGCGGCGGAGCTCCCAGCTCGACTTGATCGATGTCACGATGCTACCGCAGGCGGCGACCGTCGCCAAGACCACCGGCACACCCATTGTCGTTTTGGTTAGAGAGATAGAAGGGGTTCGTGGCTTGATTGTTGCTGAAGCTTGCACATGGATTGTCTGATGCCGGGAGAAACGTGAATCGCGATGGGGGGATGCGGTAGAAAAAGGATCGACTCGAGAGCGTGTGGGATCTTCATGACCCATTGTGTAGGACCGTGTAACTGACGCTCCAAGCCAACGTCCGGGTTGCCTTTGCTCAGTGTTTGGCCATATCGGCCTCGTCTACGCTGCCAGCTTGTTTGAAGTGTGAATCACAGACCAGGTCCCGGCCCGGGGCCCGCCTCTTTGGAGCCGGCTTGGCGGTCCCGCTGCATGCGACAATCGCTCCGGATACAGCATATCGCCGGGCAGTGAAGGTATGGATATTTGGTCCCCTCTCTTGAAGTATCGAGATGAAAACATGGTTTCGGTTCGGATGATTCCCAGCCTTGTTGACCAAAATCGTAAAAGATCAGCCATTTCAACTGCCATGTTTCGATCGTCCGGGTTGATGGTCTTGGCCGTTTTGGCGGGCCACATAACAACCATCACAGACCGTTTACACAATCCAATCTCAGATCCAATATGCTTTGCTGCAGTAGAGCAAGCCACCTGATCCAGACACAAATTGGTTTTTTTTTCCCCCTCATCTAGAACAGAGAGATCTGATTATCAGCCATTATTTTTTAATTTTTTTTGCCCCAGGCTCACACTTCAGCTAAACTGCCTTTATCCGCTCCAGTCCGTCCGCGCCGCATTGGCACCTCGGCTTGCCTTCCTCTCACTGGCTTCGCAGGCGCTTTGGTGCTGACAATGTGCATCGGCTACATGCTGACGAAGGTCTCAGCGGCCATATTTGGGCGGCCACACCGTCGAACTTCTGCTCCGGTTGACTGGTTCCTCCGCCATGTCTGGGTGCCTTTGTCTCCTCCGCGTTGGCGACTGCGCCTCTGCCACGCCGGTAAACCCGCGACAAAAAAAGACGAAACGTGCCGTAGGCTAGTCTTAGTGGCTTCCTTCTCTGTCCGCTATCCACTTTACTTGTCTGGATCGAAACAGTTATATAGTCGCCCACGGCCAGGTCTCTTTGCGACGAGCGAAACCAGACCTGACCTCCCCGGACCTTTGTCCTGCCCTCACATCCTTTTCCGAGCCTATCCGACTTGCCCCTGTAGGACCAGTATCGGACCCAATTGGTTTTGACCCGCACATTGGGGCCTTGGAATTACGAATTGGCAACTTGGAGACACAAATCATTCGACCGTTCAGCTGGACCGTAAGAAAACCATCATATCGACAGAGCGGCGACTGGTCTGTGAAAGACTCACTTACCAATTGGGAAAAGCGGGGTGTGAGATCTTGGCAACATCTCCTAGGCGACATAATACTCGAGGCGGCGTCAAGTAATTAATTAAAAAGCGATAAAGACGAAAAAAGGCTTTGAAATATGGGGCACGGATATTATTATGAGTCTCAGGAGGCTATGGAATAGTAGGTTCTTATTTTTTAGGGGGGGGTTTTTTTTTTTTTTTGGGGGGGGGGGGGGGTTGGTACTTTTGTTTAATTTTTTGGGGGGGGGAGGGGGAACCAGGGCTCTTTAACCCCATACCAAAGGCCCAATAAAAGAAAAATTTTT